>JAODJU010000036.1:6866000-6905660 GCA_026776725.1 Gnathonemus echidnorhynchus | reverse complement strand
ACTGTAAAACCACTTTTTGCATTGCTGTACTGTACTGTATATTACAGTCATGTGATCCATCACGGCATCACAGAAGATATTTTTTTTTAAAGACAATTAGATTTCTTTATGTAAGGGAGAAAACTGACCAAACACTTAATTCCAAAATGCCCTTGTCTTCTACAGACAAATGAACCCAGTAAGAATCCCACTTCTGAGTATAACTGGCTTGCTACATCATTTTTAACATCTCCTGAGATATTACAAATGTCCTTGATGAGAACACCAGCAGGGTTTCCCAAATTTTAACACTGTGTCCTTGAGAAAATACCACCACTGTGGGTGTGTTGTGTAAGTTTATACTTAATATAAGTTTAAGGTTATAACTCATAACCTGCAGTCATGGAGTGTGCCATTTAATATATGGCAAAGCCTTGCTAAAATGGCCAGAGGAGGCATGTAGAGACTGAAAAAGCTGAAATATACAATGTTACAGGCCTTCCTGGAAGGGCAGCAAGTATAGATGGCAACTTCGCATTTTGAGTGTTATCAGAATAAAAATGTAATCAATATGTTGAGGAACATGATAGGTTCAAAAAGGAGATGTAGAGGTTGCCAAGACCACAACATAGTGACAGCATTCAGGTCATTCTTAGGCAATGCTGATTACAATTTATTATTTGTTATGGGGATATCATCATTTACTGAGAGTGTAGTCAGTAGACAGACTGTTGCTGTAATCCAGACAACTTGGAACTCAAAATGTTATATCTTGTACTTGAAAATGTACTGTGGAACTGGGAAACTTGAGCCAATTTCACATATCCCGACTTGACCAAGAAATGGGTGCCATGACATCAGACCACATGGCAGCCTCCGCAGGGCCAATCAGAGTTAATGACAAATAATCACATGACCATACTGAGTGATCTTTCCTGTCTTACATTGCAATAAATACTCTATAAGTAAAACAAAACTGACTATGCATGCAGACTGATGTCAAAATGAATGTCAAATATTGCTAACAATTTAGCTTTAACAGTCCATAGATAGCTCTAGCCTAGCTTACTGAAATGAAACTTTGCTAAACAAACAGAGCTGCACATGCGATTTTTAATTAATCAACCCTCTGGGGTTATCATGCTTGTGCTATTATATACTATTCTCTGTTTACAATTCATAACTTATAAAATTATATTGTTCCTTTTTATACAATAATGTGTTATATTATTAAAACCTATTATGTCAACTATGTTGGTTGTTACATTTGATGTAGCTCAGAACTCAGGTTTTGAAACTTGGGAATTCCGACCGCGGACTTGACTGGATTACAACATATGTGTTGCTTTTACTGAGGAGTCTTTCTGTATCCAGCACTCCAGTATAGAATTGTGTGAGTAATTAGAATCCACAGCCATCTCCTTCTCACTAATTCTGTGTATCTTCTGCGGAGTATGTATTACTTGAACTCTGCTTTGTTTTATACGGGTGTAGTACAGCTGTGTTACGCAGCTGTATCGTTGTCTCTGTGTTTTGATTGATGAGTATTGTTCCTACCCAGTAAATAACTAGTGTTTTGATTACTTCTTTGTTGTCTCGTCTTTTTTCTATCGCAGGTAAATTTCTATGTAGTGGTGTTACAGCAACTCCACAAGAATTTGCCAACACTAGAGCAGAAGTGTATTGTCCATTACGATTAAGTCTTTCTAACGTTTGGGTTGAGTCTATCAGACATACTGCAATTGAATCAGTCCCTGAGGTGAATTAATTAAACATGCTAACTATTTCCTTGGAGTCTCTCAGCTGAATTAGTTAGGCATACTGAAATTGCATTAGTCCCTGAGCTATCAGTAACTGTGTAGCCTCTGAGTTGAAATAACCAAATACAGTATATTAAAATTAGGCAGAACCTAAACTAGATTGACCAAATTTGCTGATACTCATACTTCTCTCACACACTGTCAAACTCTCATTCACACACACTGTTAAACTCTCTTACACACAATCATACTCTTCACACAATCACATTTCCATGTGCAGAGAATGAACGAGTGTGTAAGAAATAGTCTGATAATGTGTACACGAGAGTTTGAAGAAAGGAGAAGCCAGTTAAATAAATCTGATTGAAGATTAGAGCATCCATCCATTTAAATTCACAGTTTCTGTTTTTGCAGTGTTTCCATGCTGATCACTGCAAATTGTATAAAATCCAAGATGTTATGCTGACATAAAAATAAATACTGCGCTTCATGTTTTCCAGGGCATGATCTGTGCAAACTATGAAGCAGAGGAGAAGCCATCAAAGACGACTTACCCAGATCTTTGTGCTAACCGTATGCATCAGCTGTAGCACAATAAACTAATGCAAGGTGCACAACAAAAAAACAGCATGCCTCAGGTATAAGGACTACAATGTAAGCTGCCAAACTGCACATTTTCAAAGTCCTCCTTCAGACAAGAACAATGTTGATGCTCTGCAGGCCTGATGGGGAATGGGCCTGCTAATGGTGATGACAAAGATGAATATAAAGAATGAAAATTATTGTATTACCCTATAATTATCAGCCAAATTTGCAGCAATGCATTTGAGAGCTGTAAGTGTAAGTTTGAGTGTGGAATAAATAAGGAGAAAAATGTGAGAAGCTGGTCTCCTAAGGTGCCAACTGATGGGAATTCTTAACAATTGCAATGGATCAGGAGGACTTACACAATAGATCTTTGTGAAGATAATACTACCTTAAGTAGGCCTTCTGATACACTAATGCTGAGAGAATGGGGGGAATTAGGACAGTCGTGAAGTGGAAAAAAAGCATGCTAGGGCATTTGGAAGGCATATTTGATTTGAGGAATTATTTGCATAATAATAATCAAATTAAACTAACATTATGGTTGCAAATACAAAGAATGTTTTCTTCAGGACCATATTCATTATGGTAATGAAACGGAAATAATGGTTCATTAGATATGAGCACAGATAGCTCTTAATGTGGAGGTCATGCCAGGACTTTGTAAGTTGCCTTTTATCAGATTTTATATGTAAACAACGTTACAGGACGTGGTGTGAAGTAGAAGGAAAGGCTTTAGAGCAAATTTCTGTGCGTTTGCTTAAACTGAACTGGTACAACTCCAAATAGAGCCCAGACACCCTGAAAGAACTGCCTGATCCGCAATGTCATCGGCACATATTCCAGAAATAACACATGCAAAATGAAATTCTGAACGTGACAGGTGGGTACAGGTGTCAACTGACAACAAAACCCGTGTGGAAAACAATATTACAAGGAAGGTATTTGTGAATGTCAAAGGCACTAGAGGAATGAACATTACCCATAAAATTTATGCACATAGTCGAGAATGCTATTACTGCTGCATTATCGCACAACCACATAAAAACAATAGCATCTGTCATGGCAGTACCCATCTATACTGAAAAATGTGTACCAAATGTGTACCCATGATCGACATGGGTAAAATACACCGTAATATGCAAATTAATGTTTACAGAGACCATGGGATGACATTACAGAATGGGATAGCAATGTCATTAATATAAAGATTAAAGGGTTGTGGTGCTGGAAGGATTGTCATAATATGCTTGGGCAATAGGCTGAATCATAGGATGCTGTATTATGAATTTTACAGTATGTGACTCTTTATTATTTCATAGTAGCTATATGGAAAATGTAGCTGTTACTATCTCCTGTATAGTATGGTCACTTGTAAAGCAAAGGTTACAGCAGGTATGTCGTATGTATGTGATATGTATCATATGTACGTCTACTGTTGGTTGATGGAGATGAGTCAGAATACAGGAGACTATAAAGGGTTTTGTGTTGTGCTGTATGGAGAGCAATCTGCAGCTCAACATCAGCAAGAGAAAGGGGTTGGTGGTGGACTTCTGGCATCGCAAGGAGGCCCAGAGACCAGTCGCTCTTTTTCTACATTCTACTTTCTAAGGATGCTCAGGTCTTTTGTTGTGTGCAGCTCTGTACTGTCTTTGTATATTATCTTTGTTTTTGCACTATGTGTTTGTCCACTTAAAGTACCTTGCTACTGTATGCAAATTAATTCCCACCAAGGATCAATAAAGTATATCATATTTTTTAAATTATCTTTAAAAGTTAAAGAATGGGCATACAGGAAAATGCAAAAATCTTGACTTGCTTATTTTTTAGGAAATTTCCATTATATTCAACGTATTTCATTGTCTTCCTCCTGTTTGGGAAACTTGCTTTTAACATCAAAAAGACTTTGCCTTCTGCTGAGCTATCAAATTGCCTGAAGGTGCTTTATGTTCATTATCCATGTCAATGCAAAGTCTTAATAGCTTCTCAAATAATGGTTGTCAAACCCTACTTACATTTTTCAGCTTTGAACCACCTACCTCAGCCATCTTCTTAAATGTTGCTTTGTTCACATAAATTGCATGTGAAGTAGAAGCAGACAGATGTATCAAAGTACAAAAATCCTTTTTTGTCATGCCTTATTATGTGTTTAATTACATCCAATTTAAAACAAAGAGGTAAGAATTCCACAAACAGTGATGCTAAGTACATGGAAAAAGTAACGTGCATAGACATTTACCTGTACGTAAACTTGTTTTTGGTGCAGGGTATTGCTGTTGTGTTAATATTGTGCAATAATGTAGCTTTTCCAAAATGAGCATTAAGCAAAAAAAAAAAAAAAACAGGTTTAAATTACTATTGTTGATAAGCTTCCTATAGTTGGTGGGGAACAGTGTAAAGTCCCTGCCTAGTGCATCCATAAAACAGTTTGTTTTTTCACATATATAATGCAAAGACCAAAAATACAAAACAATATCCTTCACAGTTTCCTTCTCAATTCCATCATCTATAAAAAGGGGGAAAAAAAACAGTCAGACTAAAAAGTTTGAAGGCCTGAACTATGAACAATATTTTATTTTCTTAAAAGCCTTCAGAAATGAGGTACATGAAATACACGGTTACCTATAACAATATTATAATAAATGTTTCGGAACTCCATTTGACTGACTCTTGATTTTGGGTTAGACTACAGTCTGGGTTTGATTTCTCGCTGAAGTGTTGCAATTCATAAATTATTGACTCATTAGGATTAATGACTATTTACGGTCAAACTATAGTCAAATCGATTTAACACTAAAATTGTCACCTATTCCTGTTGTGAACATGTTATATACATAAGGATACAGAGACACAATCTTGTACCTATTGCACAGCAGCAATGAACTGTATCACTAATAATAAATAGAAAACCTGGATGAATCTATATACTGTAAAATAAAGTCAATAACAGTATACTATAGGAAGCAATAGCGCAAAAATATTTCATTTTATTTAATATCATGCCTGCCAATTTTAGGTGTCATTGTGTTTCTATAGTGCAAACATTTTTTCCTTCACTTCTTAGTACACAGACTAGATGGAGGAGAAAAAAAAACAAACGTTGTCCTTTAATCTTTGGAATAATTTATAAGTACAATTAAACTGGGAAAATTAAATACTGACAACAAATGCATATTTTTTTCATGCTGCTTTCAACACTTAAAACCAGTGTACTGCAATGTTCTTATGGGAGAAATATGCTCTATTAGGCCAACTAGAATTCAATGTTAACTTTCACCTATAAGTAATGTAACAGTTTAAATTATATTCCTTTCAATGACATTCAATATATGATGTACTTTATATTAACATCACGTTACACAACTAAAGTCAAAACAATCAAAATACAAAAGATTTTTTCCTCACTAAAACTAAGGGTATATCTTACATTTGAAACTATTTTCTATAAGGTCATATAGTTAATGATACAAATGGGCAGATTAAGAATCTCAAACATTTTTTTCTTTTGTCTGAAGTTTATGCCCTCAGTTGCCTTAAAGGTACTGAAAAAAATGTCAAATGAACTTTCCCAAACTTTATACTTTTCATCGTACTTTACTACAAATCTTTTCTACAATCACTGTTATATTGATGCATTCCAAGTATTTTTTTCAGAAAGCTGAATAACACTTTCAGTTTAACTTGATTTGAATTATGATTGTTTTTAAAGTAACAGCTCATTTAAAACAAAGAACTGAATACATAACTCAGGAAATCAAGTCATTTCACACCCCGTACACCAAATCCTCTTTCAACTGACATATGGATAGTTAATTACTAAGGACAAAAAAACTAAATGAGTTGTTGGGTAACCTCATTTGTGCTGAGACATAAATGATACCCCATTTGTCTAAACGCCTCTTCGGGATAAAGGGGGAAGTTGTTCAGAAGCACCAGAGGGATCAGATTGTCCCACAGCTGTTGTCTTACTATCCAAGGTTTCAGAGAGAGAATTTTCTTCAGTTGTGGAAGATCCCTGGTGAACCTCTAAAAGAGAGACTGTCCAAGATGAGTTTGGTTCAGAGGCGGAAGGTTTCGATGGGCATGTTGCTAGTCTCTGGACGTGGGCTTGCTCCACACCTCTAAGGATGCGAACTAGAGCGTCATTAACCTGCTGGTTGATGACAGCATCTCGCTCACCGAGTTCCTCAGGCGGAGCTTCCCTAGCAGATTTTGATAGCTGTTGCAAGACTTCGATCTGCCGATCCATAAGGCCCAGCATGCTACAGTGGAAAGCCTTTTGTTCGGCTAGCTGCTCGCCAAGCTGGTGATTGAGAATCGTGAGCTGCTGAAGTATCAGGCTGCTGGTATCTTCAAACCCACCTACAGCAGGAGATATACCAAGGCTGATAAAATTACGCAAAGTCTTAACAACAGTAACAACAACAAAAACAATAAAAAATAATAATAATAATAATGTGCATTTTATTTGAATGGTATAGGAGTTAAACTCTCAATTAAATGCAAATTAATCAGCACACTGTAACTGAGTCAGATTTGTGACTCAGGGCTGCTGGAAAAAGTTTGCAGTTAATTGAGAGTTTAACTCCTAAAACAGCGTAGAAAACATGATCAGTGACAATGTATCCATTCTTCTATCTGATTATTTCTACATAATTTATGGTACAGATCACTGACTGTTTCCCTACTGACAGACATTATTCATGTTGCTGCATTGTTTTGTTTAACGTATTACGTGTGTTACAGTACATTAATTTTATGTGCAGTGCAATTCACTTTATCATGTAACAGCTGCCAAAAGAATATTCTCTGCATTTTTAACATCTAACGCTTTGTTACTTACTGACAGAGCCAAACACTCACCTGAAAAATGTTTTGGGCTGCAGCTTGAAGAATCTCTAGCACCTTCCATTACACCTAAAGAAGACAGCAGATGTGGCTCAGTCTTCACTGGATACAGATACTCCCCTGACAACCCCAAGGTTACCACCTCCTCGGTCCCAATGTCCCAGTGGGGTGGTTTAAAGTCAACAGGTTCATCAGGCTGTCCTTTACTTTCCTCACTATCTCCTTCAGGTCCAGGGAATTCCGTCTGCCAATGTGTTGTGGCACAGGGCTGTGGAACATCACCTATAAGAGACAGACATCTACAATCACCCATAGGGAACTCAAACAATATTTTTTTAGAGGGCAAAAAACTAGAAAATGACCAGGATAGGAAATAAACAGTGATAATGAAGGGCATTCTATATAGTTTTTTTTTTTTTTTATCCACTGGAACGTTAGGCCTTTATGAATGCATTGTTAAATATGCATTAAGAAGCAACCATGGGAATAATTTGTCACACTTAAGTACATAAAAGCATCCAATCTTTATAACAATCACTTTCTATTTACATGACCATCTGTTTTGACTTGATGCAACTACTATCAGTTAAAAATTGAAATACCAAACCCCAGAAATTGGTAAAAAAGTTATGTCATTATAGCACTACAGTAAGTTGTGACTAGCATCCTTATACCGAATGCTATTGATAAATTAAAAAAAAAATGGCAGATATACTGTCAGTGTGATCTTCCACGTCAGAGGTGGAGAGCACCACCAGGTTATGACTTGTTGCAGTGGCCTCCACCTGACCAGGCGCCCTGGGCCTCTGAGCCAGCATGCGGTCCAGCTTCTTGAAGTAGCGGAACGACTCGATGGCGGAGAGGCGGGCGGCTGGGCTCCGATATCCAGCAGTCTTGATCTTGCGGTATTTGTGTTTGAGACTCTTCCACCGATTGCGAATCTGGTTCACGCTAAAATGGATGTCCCTTCTTGCTAGACTGTGGCGCAAGCGACGGAAGTGTGAATCGTTACGCTGGCGTTTTTTGTCAAGTTCATGCACTAGGTCCAACTCCTCAATCAAGGCCAGCATGGTGAAAGTGTCAGTCTCTGTCCACCACTTGTTGGGTTTTCTCTCAATTAGGTCCATGGTGTCCTTCTGGTCTGCCAGTCGTGCCAGCAGCCCTGCTTCCACAAGGCTTAGAGTTATACAGGGTCAAGACTCCCTACTGAGACTGAGAATTCTGCAGTAAATACTTTTGCTTAGGTTACTTTACTTCACTGTACGTTCCAATTTCCAAAGCAGTGTTGTGCATTTCTGCAAATGTGGCTATTTTGTGTATATTTAAATGCATATTAAACTATGATATTGTCATAATAGCAAATGCTAAAAAGAATATCTTAAGTGGACATTCATCACAAATATATCAAAAATATTACTTAAAGTAGACATAAAATTATGGTAAGGAATATTTCTTTGATGTGAATTAAATTACATATGAAAGGCTCTGATTAGGTTCTGTAAAATTTCCTACCTTTTTATCCACATCAGACCAAAGAACAACCCAGTTCTAATAACAGTCCATCCCAAAGGCATATTTCTTAAAATAAATTATAAAAATAGATAACTATTTAAAACATTAATTAAGTAATACAGAATAAGAACCTGGAAGTTTGCAACTAAAAATAAATGGATTTTTGCACATACATTTGTGTACATATTTGAAACTAAAATGGAAGTTTTAAGAGTGAAAATGCATTGCATCAGTGGCATCATCCAAATAATATATAACTCAAATGGCAATGACTGGATGCGAATGTCCACATAAGCATAAATTGAACACTGTCTTTAAGGAAATCCTATATTTAAACAAAGTGCTAACTGCCTTGAGATATAAAGGTTAGCTATCATGGCTATATATTTAAATATACAGGCAGCAAAAATATACAATTTTCAGTAATGATTTAAAAATTATAAATTTAGCGGTCTAGTTAATATAATTTAATGTCAGCACCAACAATTGTTTGACAGCTTCATAACGATCCACATTTGGCTTACTATTTTAGATAATAGAAGAGTCTGCTTTCAATGCTTTAATATTAATCCTAAAGGTCAGTCATTTAAGCAAGAAAAAAAAAACATTTTAATCACATTTTATGTTTTTATACATCACTACAGACAGACACTGCATGTAAAAGGTTTATGACCAATTGAACTATATGCAGCTATTGCAATTTGCCGGTTAGCAGAATTAGCACTGGTCAGAACAAAAAAATGTACAAATGACCATATTACTTGATAGCTGGCGAGATATTTTAGCAGTTGCTGATGCACGTTAAACCATAACCAAAATCCAGCATGCCACCGGAGCCAGGCGGCGTTCTTCTGCCCTTTTTGCTTGCAGTGGTTAAAAACTTTAAAACGCTTACTATTAAAAATAACACATCACGATTCCCCCAGTTTAAGCTGCACCTCGCCTGCGTCAAGGTAGCTTCATGTTTACGTATCAATCATATGACCAGGTTTTTGGGCCATCTTCTGTCACGTGGTATAAAAGCCAAAACCTGGTTGGTTACTAAAATGCATCACTGCCCATGTGAGGCTAATATTTGTTTCCTGTTCATGTGATTTAGTATCGTGTAGTGAGTTGCTTCGCCGTGTCTTTCGGTGGTGTGCATCTGGAAGGTCAACGAAGTTATCTAGGTATGCATTTGATTTTTGATTATAAAGTATGCATTTGTGATTTCTTCGCTTCTGTCTGTATGCATGCCGTCTCCTATCATATATTCTTGTTCCACAGTTGGAAAGTCGTTCGTAATGGCGACCAGCAAGTATCGAATAGTGGTGGAGGGAGAGGCATCGGAGACTGATTCCGATGAGGAGATATATATAACTTCGGTCGGTGCAGCACACTCGACTGAATCCGGTTTAAAAGTCCTTGGAGAAGCACCGGAGACTGACAGCGAAGACGAGCAGGATAACGCACAAAAGCTTGTTACTGGAGAAAACACTGAAATAACGCCAAAACTCAGTAAGGAAATACCTCTGCTTGTCGTCAGTGGCACCAACGACCCTGCTTCGACGCTGGAGGAGTATCCCGTTTGCAAACTCGCGTCAGGCGGTCCCTGTAACACATTACTGCAACAGAAATTGCAAGAAACCAATGCACGGCTGTGCAGCGACGTGGCACACACGCTCAGACAGGTGTATCAAAATGCCACTAGAGAGATTCAGGTGGCAACAAGTCACTTCGGCAATTCTCAGAACGGAATAATCAATGCTTCTCATAGCATCCGGCTTATTGTGGAAGATCTTAAGTCTGTTAGTGAAAAGATTGACATAATTACTACTTGTAACCTACTTCCAGACATAATTATTAACTATTCTTAATTGAACAGTAAGACTTTTATGGATAGATTTTTTTAAATGTTATATTTGAGACTAAGGTGAACAACAAATATTACTTGTATGCATTTTGGTCAAATAATCCTGTGTTCTGGTAGTCATACTAATGTTATAGATGTTTAGTTTTAATGTTTTTAAAATTTACATTAAAGTCACACCATAAATACAACAGTAACTGAAAATGAGTGCTTTACACAAAAGTGATTTCCTGATTAATATGCAGTTGCTGGTATACAGGGCTAGTGCTAATATAGGCTTATTTTCTGTATGTTATTTGAAGCAATCTTTATATCTCACTCGCCGGTGTGTGCCCTGCACCAGTTATTTTCAAGTCGAGGGCAGAGACGTGGTGTATGGGTTGCCACCATACATGGTTTTACATTTTTGTATAATGAGTTTCAAAGAGCAACGAATGATCTATAGTGCATGATTTTAAGGAGCAATACAGGTGCATACAATTTTGTAGAATTCATGTGACAAAAATATTTATTTATTTATTTTTTTTAATTTCAAGCCTACTGCCTTGGTGAAAATTATTCTTAGTTTTTTTTAAGTTTCATCTGTAATAATGCACGCTCAAATCAATGTACATATTTTTGTCGTGTAAGCAGTTATACTCAGTATAACGTGTAGTGTAATGCTGACAGGGAACATAAGCATAAAAAAGATGAAGGTGTTAATTTGACATGGACAATAATCATAAATAGACATAAATAACCTGCCGTCGGCTGTAACGTGACAGGTGGTAATGCAATGTGTCAGATGAATGAAGACGCTATTTGCATATGCATACTGTATCGTGGGAGTACATATTTTATTATTAATGCACGTACCCCCTGATTGACAATGGAAAAACACTGAAAGAAATCGTAGCAGAGATTTCACAAAAGCAGTTCGAGACGTGCTCCCTAGTTCCCGTCAAAATAACCGCGTAGGTTCCACGTAGCTATACGCTGCTCTCGCGTTTTCCGTCCGTGTCTCACCAGCCCTCCGTTTTCCTGCGTGCTGATTCCACCTCCTGGTGTATGCCTGCTGCTGACATCTGTTGTGTGCTTTCTGCTCAGATTCTGCTACCTCCTGCTTTTCACCAGGCTTCCTACCATGCTGCCTGCTTCACCAGCTGCTCCTTTGGCGCCATTTCTTGTGCGCTCTTGTTTTTCTGCCTCGAGTCTTTCCCCTTATGGACACACTGTGCCTGCTTTGCTTCTTAGATGAGTTCTGTTAATAGCACTCCATGAACCATGCCTGATGTGTCACGGGCCCAAGATGTCATGCTGAAGTTCCTGGTTTGTGTGCCATTTACTGCATTTTTTTGTGCCCACTCTTTCTGCTGGCATCTTGGATGCCTCTCCTATCATCCATATGGCTTCCACTCCACACGCCCGTTCTTTTTTTTTTTCCCCCCCTCTTCTTCCTTTTTACTTATCCTCCACTTGTTACAGCAATTATGTGTAATGGGAGTATAATTAAAAAGAGAGAGAATACATTCATCTGTCACTGGAATGTGGCCCATGCTACTACTGGTAAACCATGCTAATATATTCTTTGTTTTTTTGTGGCAACATTTTCATAAGTCACAGCTTCTCCTACTCACAGTGTATTCGGTTCCAATGACACCTGCAAGGGTAACAAATACCCATTTCGTAACTAATACTCTTAATAGCACTTACATATGCATTTGTCTGTTTAGCAGGTGCTGTTGTCCTATGCCAGGGTTCTTCAACTCTGGACCTTGATTCCAAATCCAGGCCGTGTTTTCAGTTCTCCCAGGTAGTTTAATAATTACTGATTCTGATTGGTCAGAGGCTTCACACCTGACTAACAGGTAAAGGAAGGCTGGAAAACCAGCAGTGCTCGGACCTCGAGGAGCATTCATCAGAAACAGTGGTGAGTCTGCATACAGTTGTGAGGTTGAGTAGTTGGTCGTCTGGTGTGGTTCATAGAGCATGCTCAAAATTGTGTAGATGACATTGCATTTTAGGAAGAGCCCCCCCCCATACTGAATAGCACTGTCTGTTATGGAGACCTATTCATATCTAGAATCTTCAATCTCCCAGGACCTGAAATGAGAGACCAAAATAAACTCATAAAGGCCCAGCAGAGGGTGTGGTTTCTGTACCAGGTGAGGCAGTTCAACCTGCAGCGGGAGCCGTTGATGTTTCTACACATCAATCATTGAGTCTGTTCTGTGTCCGTCACAGTCTGGTTTAGACAAAGTATCAAAAAAGACAAGAACAGGATACACCAAATAGGTCAACAGAAAAGAATAGTGTTATTCTGTCTATCCTCCAGGACCTGTATCCATTCTGAGTCGGAGGGTGGGCAGACAAAATCATCATAGCCCCCTTACACCCGGGCCGCAGCCTCGTGGAATTTCTCCCCTTTGGCAGACACTACAGATCATTGTGCGCCAAAACAAATAAGTAGAAGAACAGATTCTTCCCACAAGCCATCACTCTTATGAATAGCTGACCCAGTTGCTTTACCTTGGTTGCACTGTTACCTCCCTCCATTATCAAACAATACCTCATTGTAAATGATTCACTGTACTCATTCTACCCCATGTACTTATTTCTATGTTGCTTGCATTGTATTCTTGCACTTTTTATGTACTTATCAACCATATGTGTCTTGTTTAACCTGTGTATGTGTCTGCTGTATGTATGCAAGCCATTGACAACGTGACAAATTTCCTGTTCGTGTGAACATTCTCGGCCAATAAACCTGGTTCTGATTCTGATGCAGCTGTCAAGAGAGTGAGCTAGGCCTAAGTGCCGCTAGGCTGAGAGAGAATGGCTATTTACAAATGTAAGTAGTATTTTAGCAAGAGCTATACATCACATTTCAAACATAGCAAGAATCCTAACATGATATTCAAATCAAAAAACTAATGGTACTATTCCATTGACGTACAGGAACCAGGCTGTACCTGACCTGTACCACAAAGACAAAATAGTTACAGTGCAGTTCCAGCTCGCTTTTCCACTGCAGAATGGTCGGCTTGGTAAAGGTGATGCCAGGTTTGGAGAGCGACAGTGACGTAAAGCTGAAGAGATGCTTATTTACTATATGCTGATTTCCGCTAGCAGGTATAAGAATCGTCATTTAATGTTAGCATCTAACGCTAGCGGAAATAGCATTTGCTCGTGTAGATTTGCATCACTAAGCCATTCTGTTCAGCTTCTCTATTATACCATTTTTAAGTTGGACGTGGAAAAATTTCAAGTTCTCTGTTATCTGAATGCTTACCTACATCACAATACTACTAATAATGAATAAAATATAGAATATGTCCTTTTTTCCATCAGATAATCCAGGCATATCCACACAGATCTCCGTGCATTTCGACCAATCATATGGTGATGACGCGACCAAATCGATTCACTCATGCTTTCGGCCCTGCTAGTATGTAGGGCCATGTCAGAGTGGGTACAGTACGGCTTGCATAATTTACAATGAAAATCTGTACCTAGCAGAAAGTGGGCAGTACGACTTGGGTATGGCTCAGTTCTTGGTGGTGGTGGAAAAATGCCAAAGCTGCTATTCTGTTAATAGCACTCCATGAACTGTGCCTGAGAAGCCACAGGCACAAGACGTCATGCTGCGTTTCTGAAGAGAACATAAGTGACCTACAATTGAGTGTAGAGTGGTATAGGCTAGTATTGGGGTTTCAAGAGACAGATGGGTCTTGAGGTGTTTCTTCAAGGTTGTGAGGGAATCTGATTTTATTTGGAGATGTTATTTGGCAACTCATTCCACCATTGGGGAACCACACGTGAGCAACATGCTGAGTGACACTTGGTGTAGGGATGTACAAGCGACGTTGGTCTGCTGACTGCAAAGGGAGAGATGGAATGCAGGTCTTGATAGAGATGGGTGTTGATGCATTGAAGAACGTGAAAGCCGCCACCGAGGACTTGAACTTGACGTGAGCACCTAAAGGGGGCCGACGAAGCGAGACAAGGAGGGGTGTAACATGAAAGCATTTTGGCTGATTGGAAGTCAGACATGCTGCTGCTGCACTTTTAATCATCTGTGATGGTTTGATAGCCCAAGCTGGTAAACCTGTCAGTGATGAGTTTCAGTAGTCCATTCGAGGTATGACAAGTGCCTTGCGGTACCTTTGATTTCTGCCTTTGGCCCTGTGTGTGAGTTTACATGTTCTCATGTTTGTGTGGAGGTACTCAAATACTCCCCATACTCCAAAGACATGTGATTTACATGGTTTACTTTCTTGCCTTGTGGTGTGTCATCCAGGGTATACCTAGTGTTTAATTCTTTTTTGTTCTCTCAGTCCCAGACTTTGTCCTGAAGTATGTGGTAGCCAATAAAACAGCAAAACAACGAAAGCTTGCACAAAACTCAACACGTGAAACTAGAATAGATGACAATCAAAAATAAAAGCTATATGAAACATTTATTTGCCTAAAAAGACATCTCCAACATAAATACTTAACATATAGACATTTCTTACATTCGTTTTTCTCCTCTAAAATATTAACAACTTTAAAAAAAAAATGTGTCACTCATTGGTTTAAGCAGCACAACAAGTATGTTGCAATCAGCACCTCCATCATTCCACAGATTGCAGGAGATATGCTTTCTTTAAGGAATAAGCAAAATATATCCTAATTGTCAAGCAACTATATTCATATATGAATTCAGTACATCATAGTCAACAACATATATTGCATAACAGCACAGGTTTTTTTCTGCATGTAGGAATGTCTGACAAAATCACACCCAATGGAAAGCAGGTAATTAAGCTGTATGAGTAAAAAGACTGTATTCCAAACTGATTAATTACTAATTTTCTTTAGCTTTCTAACCCACAGACAAGTACTACCAGGTTGGTCTAATATTTGCTTTTATAGTCAAATGTGGACTAGGGTGGCTATTTCCACACAACTAACAACAAAGAAACCATCTAATGGCAGACCAATAGCAACACAAAGGTGGCAATATTATGCAGAAATGGGCAGTTGGAAATTTGCAAGGTAAGGCAATTAAATGCTGTTATCCTGAATTATTTCCTGTAGGACATTGTTTAATTATTGATAAGGTATTCAAGAGAAGCAAAATTTTAATCACTGTAATGAATTCAAGAACTCGGTGCCCTTTCGTTGGGCATTGTCTATGTTTTCTGTCTGTCAAAATGCTGATGCGTACAAGAATTCTCTTGTAATATATTGGTCTGATGATTATGCAGTCTGTAGGTCAATAAATACGCAAGTCATTGTTTAATGTATTGTTCACAATGAATGAGTACTGAACAAGCAGTAATATAGCAAAAAAACCTGCAAGATAATCAGCCTATATTCTTTGGGAAAATTCACTTATACTGTTGTTCTTTCTAAAATTTATTATTATTATTATTATTATTTATTTATTTATTTATTTATTTAAATGCATTTCCCAAGTCATGTTAGTGTTTGATCAGAATTTCAGAAATTTCAAAACATTCTAGCTAATTCTAATAACTAATTCTGATAAAACAACCACAAATATCACTTGCTAAACTCTACATTTGAAAACAATGTATTATGGCTCAATGATGTAACTCTTTTAGAATATTTTTGTTGTATTTTCGCTTGTTTTACTTTTTCATTTAAATTGTTTCTAGGACCTACAAAATATGATTTGTACAAAAATGCAGTGCCTTGCAAAAACATTGAACCCTCTTTTCTAAGATTTGCTGACAAATAATTGATTTTGACTCTCAAAAGTTTACTATGTGAGTTTGCAAAAAATAAATGAGTGTATAAAATTACTGTCAGGAGGAATATGTGTGTATCATTAGTAATTCAGGTAAGCCTGATCATTTTAAGGTGGGTTCAATACTTGTGCAAGGCAGTGTGATAGTATCTGCACAGTAATCTGGAAAATGCTCCCCCAAAGTTTTGACTTTTTCTGTATACTAAAATTTCATCTTCATTGCAACAGTATTGATAGATGAAGGTGATGTAACAAATATCATGCACCATTTACATTTTTTATTCAATTATATAATTTATATAAACATAAATGCAAATTGCATGTGTGGAAAAAGTAAGTGCACCTCTACATTTATCAATACCACAAATATATAAAATTAGAATCAGATGCACCACATCAGGTACGAATGATCAGAAGATTGTTAGAGAAGATCTTGACGTAACCTGACTTATTTTAACATTTTGTTTAGTTTGCCCTTTGCTCTTGAAGTGTGTGGTATCTCCGTGCAATGATCAATTGAGCACTCTCACACCTTCATAAAGAAGGTTATAGATGCCTGTCAGTCTGGGAAGGGATTTTATAAAATCTCCAAACAACTGGTAATCAGCCATTCACTGTCACATCATCTAGAATCATCGACATTCATCATCAAGTGGAGGAGACCTTTAAAAATTACCAACTTCTGCTGGTTCAGCCTTAAAGAAGAAAGCAAGATGGTGAAATGAGTCCCATAAATGTCATCAGTGGACCTACAGGTAGTTCTTGCTGCAACTGATGTCAAAGTGCATGAGTCTACCATGAGAAAGAGGCTGCACAAATGAGATGTGTGCTAGGAGGGAACATCTGCTGTCCAGAAAGAACATCAGGACAAGACTAACGTTTGCTCATGAACATCCAGGCAAAGTCCAAGACTTTTGGGGCAGTGTACTCTGGACAGACAAAGCTAGATAGAGTTTTTTGACTACAGTAACAGGTGACATTTTTGGCAAAACCCAAACACAGAATTTGACTAAAACAACCTGATATGATTTGTAAAGCATGGTGGTGGAAATGTTATAGTTTGGGGCTGCTTTGCTGCATCATTTCCTGGGCAGCTCACCATCACAGAATCCACTATGAATTCTTCATTGTACCACAGGGTGCTTGAGGGTAATCTGAGATCATCTGTCAGAAGACTGATAACAATGATCCTAAAAGGAAAAAATGCAGGGTTCTAGAATGGTCAAATCAAAGCCTGCATCTAAATCCATTGAAATGCTGCGTGGGAATTTCAAATACGCCGTGCACAAAAAAAAAAAGTAATTCAAACATTGCAAAACTGAAGGAATATCTTTCTCCCAGTTAATGTGAGAAACTTGTAGACCTTTTTGAGATTGCTTCTGCCACATACCAGCTATTAGAGCTAAAAGTGTATATACTTTGTAAATAGAAGAAAATTACATAATTCAGTTACATCACCAGTATCAAAAGATACTGTTTAAATGAAGGTCACATATTAATATATCCAAATATGTTCAAAAAGAAAAACCTTTACATAGGATGTGCTTACTGTTTCACATGGCTGTATCTGTACTACTGAAATTTCAGTTGATAAACATATGGGGGAAAATTATATGTACCTAAGTAAAACTGTTTCAATTAAGTAAAATAGTATTTAATCAAATCATATTCATTATATACTCTGTACAAACATAAAGTGGAAAAAGAACAGAATGTGTTGTGTTTCTAATAATAAAAAGTATGAATCTTATGCTAAATGTTCAAGCGATTCTTATCTTTTTGTCCAGATATGTTGAAAGCATTGGATGTTGTTGGGATACCTTGTTTGACAAGCCTCTTCGATGTTGCATGGAAACTGGGCGAGATGGGCTAGCAATCAGGGACAGTGATTCCTATTTGCTATAGGCACGTGTTCTGCCTGTAGGGGGGATTCCACTTCTCACGTCAGTGGGAAAGCCTTTGATTGGAGGAGGCCCAACCTAATGGTCAAACATAGGATCTCTGGCCATAGAACATTGGACCAACTATCATCCTTTGCACTGCTTTGTGAGGGTTTATGGGAATAGGCAGTGGGAGGTGCTGTAGAAAGAAGGTTACTACTGTGTGCTATTTGGTCCCTATCTGCATACTTAGCACATGATCAGAGCCATTCAGAGTTGGGTTGGTCTGCACCTAGAGTGCGTCTTGTCTCCATATATTTGTGATCTTCATGACCAGGATATCAAGGCACAGACGTGGTTGGAAGGGCATCCAGTATGATAGGATGGTGACATCCCTGCTAATTGCAGGAAATGTTGTACCTTTAGACCGTTTCTACCAGAACCTCTAGCACACATTTGAGCATTTCAGTACTCAGTGTGAAGCAGCAGGGTTGAGATCCAGCATATCCAATTCCAAGGCCATGGTATTCTCTTGGAATTCTTCTTTCTGGTGAGCTGTGGTTGGAAGAGCATCCAGTTGAGAGGCTGGTGACATCTCTGCTACTTGCAGATAATATTGTGCTTTTAGACCCGACCAGAACCTCTGGCACACACTTGAGCATTTTCAGTGCTGAGTGTGAAGAGGCAAGGTTCAGATACAGTGCTCCAAATCTAAGGCCATGGCATTCTCTTGGAAAAGTAGAATTTCTGATGGGGGGGGACTGCCCTTAATGGATTTTGCTTTCCTTTCTTGACAGATGGATCAGTAGGTGAGAATTAAGTTCTCAGGGAAGGTTTGTGGTTGACCAGTCTACATCCGTGTTTTCATGAAAATGTGGGTAATGAACAAGAACAAGTTTGTACAAAAGCCTGCAACATGGTTTAGACATCTGGAGGTACCTCAAAGTACCATTACTGACCTCTGGAATACGTGACGTCAGCTGAGGTGGTTCAAGCAGCTTGCCACCTAAATGACTTCCAAGGGAATTATTTCAGGAATGTTGAATTGAGTGGAGACCCAAGTAATGATGCTGGAGAGATTATATCATATGACTTGGAAGTATCTGAGAATCCCCCCAGAACCAGCTAGAGTCTATGGCTATGGAAAAGGACTATTGCTCTGACCAATCTGGCACTCTACCACCAAGGCCCTCATCGATGGATTGAAGATGAATAAATGGATCAATGAATAATTAAATGAATATCATCTTAAGGCAAGACAACTCAGGGAGACAAAGGTGCAGACAAAAGCTGCTCAAAAGGCAAGGTTTGTTTCATGGATGAGGGACCACTATACATAAGAGGGTCTGTGATGTGCAGATGCATCCCCTTTTCTCCACCATGGTTTCTTCTCAGTATGGGCCTTAAGCCCAGCAAGGGAAAACTGTCCCACCAGTTTCCAGTCATGTCCCATTGATACTTCTTAAGGCCAAAAGTAAGAAACCATGGTTGCTTTTGGCCTCCATGGTGCTGATTGGCCCCTTCTAGTGCAGGGCAACATTCCAACAAGGGTGTCAACCTCCTGCCCAAACACCCTGCTGAAGTTAGCAGCTTCAACCTGGCTGGCCTTGCTGACTGGCACAACTATCGACTTCTTACTGGCATTCAGAGGATGTCAGCTTCATCCTAACTAGTGTTCGGTGTAGTGACTGGCAAAGATCGGCTAGCAGCTTTGTCCTTTCAGTGTCAAAACTGGCACAGAGGGGATGGCAGTGATCCCTCAGTACATGTATGGTGACCTCTGCTGTAATTGCTGCAGCATATCAACTAGCCAAGTACCTTCCACTGCGTGAAGTCCTGCTGCTCAGCTGCAGTGACTCCACTCACCCACATCCTCCACCAGTGTTGTGGGGCAAGGAGACTCAGGAGACAAAGGTGCCAACAAAGGACCCTCAAAGGGCAAAGTTTATTACGTTGAGGGGCCGCTACAAAAAAATGGTCTATGAAAAGGTGACAGTCTGTTTGGGGTAGTCATCCTAGAGTATTTCCCTTGCAGGTAGAAGGAAGCAGTTCCTTCAAAGTGGTCCTCCTTCCATCCACCTGCAGTAAACACACATATGCATCTCACTGCCGTCTTTCTCCTCCTTGGCATCTTCCCAGCGTAGACTTTAAGCCCAGCAAGGGAAGCCTGCCAGCAGTAAGGAGACCATAGCCTCTAATGGCCTGACTAGTGTTGATCGCCCCCTTCCAGTGCATGGTAGCTTCCCAACAGGGTCACTAAATAATGTGTATATATATATTGGTCTCAGAGCAGCCTGAATTGTTCATAGCGCAGACTCAAGAAGGTGCCGGGATATCCCTTAGAGATTCAGGTCCATGCTGACATGATTGCATTACGCAATGGCTGCAGATTTGTCGGCTGCACATTGATGCTGCAAATCTCCCGTCCCGCAGCATCCCAAAGGTGCTCCATTGGATTCATATCTGGTGACTGGCTCGGTCATTGAAGTACAATGAACTTATTGACCCTGCAGTAAGTGGACTATTGGTAAATCGTGGCCATAAAGGGATGCCCATGGCCAACGGCAATACTCAGACAGATTGTGGCATTTAAATAATGAGACTGGTATTAAAGGGTTCGATGATGTACCAAGAAAACATTCCTCACATCATTACGCCACCACCACAATCCTGAACTGTTGACACAAGGCAGGTTGTGTCCATGGATGAATGCTGTTTATGCCACTTTCTGGCACTGCCATCTGCTTGACAGTGCAGAAATCAAGCTTCATCAGACCAGGCAATTCTTTCTTAATCTACAGCTGTTCAGTTTTGTTGAGCCTGTCTCCATTGTATCGTTTTTAGCTGACAGGAGTGAAACCAAATGTGGCCTTGTACTATTGTAACCCATCCACCTCAAGGTTGTGCATTCAGTGATGCTTTTTGTTTGCCACTGTTATAAAGTGTGGTTATTTGAGTACCTTCCTGTCAGCTTGAAACATTTTGACTATTCTCCTCTGACATCTCTCATAAGCAGGGCGTTTCTGCCCACAGACCTGCCACTTGCTGGATGTTCTTGCTCCTGAGGATCATCAGACATTATATTAAATGATGGTCTTAAAATAGATCCCTATATACTATTGCATTGCAGTCTCCACTAGTATCAGTTATTCAAGATCTTTAACAGTTTTACATTTCCCCAAGTTGAAAATACAAAATGTGCTGGCAGCTGTCAAGATCAGTTCATATACACAATGAACTTACATTTTCATGAACTAAATATATGTATTAACAGGACACATTTGCAAAAATATATGTGTATCCTGCATGTATTTCTATGCAAATTTGCTGGTTAATTAGGCAGTATTTTTCACTGAATTGACAGTTTGCTGGTTGATTTTTTGAGAGTTCTCTCTTTTTGTTGGAGCAGTGCATATTTGTGTTTTGTTTCTAACTGTTCCAAAATTGAATGTTGACTTTTATGGATCATATTTGGTCTGTGTCTAAGGGATTTTAGACAAGTAGATAAAAGGCAACCTGTGGAAAACAGTTCATTTTTGTTTGCGAAAGGTTTGTAATTCATGATGTGGCAGTCCTTCTGAGATGTGCATTTGCATGTGCTCATGGAAATCCTCAGTTTGACTGAATCTGGCTAAGCAGATGGAGCATGTGAAGGCTGTTTCATCCTGGCAACCCCCCTCAGCCGCCTCACCCATCTCCATGCAAGGTTCTGCTCCATCTTCAGCTCCCGCTCCTCCAGTCAAAGGAATGGCAGGAGCCACCATGCCAGCACCAGGTTCAGGAACAGTAACAGGAACTGGATCAGAGGCTGGTCCTTTGCCTACTCGAGTAACCAAACTGGCACCTGGACCATGCAAACACATGTGTCTCCCCAGCAGAGTCTCATGGGAGAATTTCTTCCTACAGACAAAACACTCGTAAGTCTTCTCTTTGTGATGCAGGCGCATGTGGACGTTGAGGGAGCTCTTCTGAGTGAAACGCTTGCTGCAGGTACTACACTGGTAAGCTCGGACTCCTGTATGCGTCACCATATGCTTTATTAAATAATCCTTCAGGGAAAATGAGCGCCAGCAAATGTTGCATTGGTGTGGCTTCTCTCCTAAACAAGCACAGAAATTCATCTAGTTAATAAGGGGCAGTATAGCGGTGGAAGAAATTCTGTGTGGCAAATGATGTGTGGCTACTATAACTAAAAGTAAGTAAGGATTGCATTTGTTCCTCTGTGTAAAAGCTTTTAGTCATAGTCATGCAGCCTTTCTGTACACTGCCACTTTGTGCTAATCCTCAACTTCTTTGTAAGAGGTTAGACACCTTCAAAACAAACGAAAACGCATAAATACACTAATATATACATATATGATTTTGGTTCACTTTTTGTCACGTATGTGGCTATAATATAAAAGTTCAGATAAAAAGGATAAAATAAGTATGTGGTTGTTTTGCTCCACGTTGGTTTAGGTGATTGAACATCAGTATAGTAGATAACGGAAGATACATTGGTGAAGCACAACAAAGAAAAACAATGAGGAACACAAAGGAAGCCACTAAAGAAAGAAATAAAGGGCCTTTTTAAACCTGATAATAATGATGCTGGAGGAGCACCATCAATGCCGGAATCAGCTAGTATTAGTGGAGGTGGAAATAATATTCCCAATTTGAAACCCGTATGTTTCAAAGGGCTGCTTTCCTGTTGGATTTTCAAGCATCGCGGAGACATCATGCCTATACATGTGTACTGTCTGGGTATGTATTAATAAGAGAATTTAAATAACAAAAAAGTTACTTTCTCTAGTAACTACTTTTATATGCAAGAATTTTTTAAGTAATTGAATTACTTTTGAATGAACTAGTAACTGTAATTAATTACAAACTTTCAATAAAATACAGTATACACAACACTGCCCATAAGTAGGCTATATATTTTATAGCTTAACACTATATAGTACCCTTTGTAGTGTATCGATTCAGCCAGTGCCCATAGCAGTAATGTTAAATAATGCTATTATTTCTCTGGTCCTCTTAAAATTGCCTTGATTTTATTTTTCAGGTTATAACACCATTTTATGCTGTATGTAGGGTCCCATCAATGACTATATGATTATATGTGTGGCTCAGGATATGATCATATATATTTGTGTGTGTGTGATTATATATGATTATGTATGTGTGCCTCAGTAGGCTAAGCTTCTGTGCCTGCAATTGGAAGGTCGCCGGTTTGAACCCGGCCTCAACGGAATAGTCACATGTCCACAGGCTCTTCAGCAAGACCCCTAACCCCCAGCTCCGTGGGGGCAGTAGGTGGCTGCCCTTCACTGTGACCCCCAAGCTTGCTGTCATCTGTGTGTGTCTCATAGAGAACAGGATTGGGTAGGGGAAAAGAGAATTTCCCCACAGGGATCAATAAAAGCGTTGTTGTGCTCTATATATCCAAAGCATTCTGTCTATAATTACTTTAGACACCTCGACCAGCAGGTTTTATATAATGGAATTTTCTGGTATGACATATACATCTAATTTCTCTGCCTCTAATAACAAAGAAGGGTCTTGTTGCAATCTTATCAGATGAAACTGTATCAGGTACACAGGAAACCTTGTGAAATATAGCATGCGAGTGATGGCAGAGAAATAGAAGACTGTAATCTGTTTCTGTGTCTTGGCCATATTTGATGATATGTTTTTTTTCATAGACAAGTAAGTCTTATTAATCCCACAACGAGCTAATGTCATTAGTACCATTATAAATTCAGTGTTGATGTTTATAGCCTTAAACTTGACAATGTTGTGATTTCTAAATGACTCCCTTCTACTTGTAGCAGAATTTGAACACTCTTGGCCTGCAACATTTTTACAAAACCTCACAATGGATTTTACTATACAAATAAAAGCTTAGTTTTATTTGGAAATTTGGGGATTGGTGCATGTGGAAGCAGAAACTGGATTTTTATTTTTTTTTTAAATTGCTTAAGTTACTTGTGTAGTGTGTCTAGTTACTTACCAGTGTGCACAAACATGTGCTTCACATGATTCTGTTTGGCAGTAAAAGTCTTGTTGCAGAGAAGACACGCATAGGGTCTTCTTTCCCCCTTTCCGGCGCCTTCTCCAGAATGTCCCATTTTAGGCTGTGTTGAGGACTGCTGTCCCAAAAACTGAGCAGAAAATTGGGGTATGTTGGAATGTGGCACAGCCACAAAATGAGGCTTCTGACCCATTAGAGGTTGTGACAGTTTAAAAAAGAAGGGTTTGTCACTGCTGGTTGACTTTGTGCAAAACACAGTGGGTTGGTAGCTTTTGTCCGCTGTGCCAATAACCTCTGAGTTACTGGTAAGGTTTGTTGGCATCTTCACATTTTTCTGAGCAAAATGCTGATGTGCAGCATCAGATATTGATTGTAATACAGTACTATTACAAGGGAGTTGTGAATCTATTTTTTCATCCAGCTGAATAATGCCACCTTCATCCTGAGACTTAGTCGTGTCCTCGCTATCATTCATTTGCTTTGGTGACGTTGTCCTGCCTTCAGGATGCAGTGGATACTCCCAGAGAACATTTGATGCCAAACCTTCTGTCCTTCCTACCTGATGAAATCCATTTGTAGAGCGATACTCGACGGGCATATTTTCAGTGCAGATGGATGAACTGAAATCTAAATCAAAGCTGTCTCCTTTGGGCTGACTATCTGCTTTATCTAAATCCTCAGTACACTCCTCACACTCTTTGGAATGGTGTTGGTTATATTCCTGGGTCTCCTGCAAACTGTGAATACCTGCTGTTTGTATGCGAACTGGTCGCGGTTGTTTTCGGCAATGGATAGTCTCTGAACTGGAAAGAAACTTTTCATATTTTTGCACCCCCACATTGGTGTGATTGTTGTTATCATGTTCTTTGGAACTAATGGAGACATCATTGCCTCCATAGTCTTCCTTGGGACTGTTCTGCAACAAGAGGTTGGAGCAAGTAAAATTGTGTTCTAGGGTGTCATGTATGTGAAGCTGCATAGAGATGGAATCTGTGTCACTGTTGGGGCTGAATGTTTCAGACTCTAACGTGCCTTTGTAGGTGTTTAGATCTGAGTTCTTGGAATTCAGCGGGATGCTCTTGATCTCTCTAGAGCTCACGTTTTGTGAAACAATACGAGTGCACTCATCAATAGCAGACTTAATCTGCAATATGCTTGCAGCAGTTAAGATCTGAAGAGCCTCGGATTGGGAGACATGAAGCAGTCCACTGTACATGAAGTCAATCAATCTCTGAATGGACTGGACTGATACCACTGATGGGATCTCAATGTCACTGTAGCCCAAGAGCAGCTTGTCCTGGAAAAAGGGGCTGCCTGCAGCCAGCACACAGCGGTGAGCACGAAGCAGGCTCCCATGGATCCGAATGGTCACGTCGCAGAATTGACCACGGTTGCGCTGTTCGTTGAGGGTCTGGAGAATAGACTTACTGAAATTATGAATGCTGATATTGTGAATGTGCTCAGTCATCCCCTTGCAACTGATGTAACCTGTGACACACAACAGAGCACAAAGAAACAAAAACCAGGCAGAAATCCATTAGATTTCTTCTTCTATTCATCAACCCAACCATTTTCAAAAAAACATTTATCCAGTTTAAGTTTCCAGGGGACATTTATGGATGGAAACCAGACATAACCAGAATTCAGGAACCATTCCGCCATATTCATTATTTTAAAACGATAACATTATGTAAATCTACCTATAAATGACATCTCCTATTCTCATTTGTTAATAGGCTACATTCACATTTATATGGCAATGGAAACATAATATACGACCAAAGGCATCAAGTACAACTCATCGTCAAGTAGTGATTGGTCAAAAAATTGGATTGCTGCCAACAGCACACACAATCCTACGTATACTGTATAAGCAGCACACTATGAGATGACATCATTTGAAATCAATTAAGACACTGTATGGTTAATAATTGAGTTGACATTCAATGTGCAGAGTCTGAAAGGGTAGAGTCAGCAACAGTGACATTTTTATTAGTAATTAAAAGTTTTTCTTGTCAGCAGACTTTTATTTTACTTATATATATTAGTAACAACCAAATGATCATTTGAATGAAACCGTCAGCTATCTGAAAACTATTTTCTAATATTTTCATGTCTCTGTTTTGATTGTATTAATAGCACTGCAGAGTGACATAGATGTTAAAAAAATGTTTAGTTATTCTGTCATTTGCATACTGGAAGAAAACATAATACCCTTTAAATTGGGTGCAAAACAGATTTGTGTTAAAGTAGTGTTGAAATTCTGGGTCACGGTCTAGGACACAGAAATAAGAGGCCAGATATCAGACACATGGATCACCAACTCTCTATCTATGTAAATCACCCCCCTATCCACAAATGCATATTAGTTATTCAAAGAAATATATGGGGAAAATTCTTTAGTCCATATTTTATTCAGCATGGGGGCAGCATGTGTCTCAGTGGGCTAAGCCTCTGCACCTGTGATCGCGGGTTCAAGCCCAGCCTCTGCACCTGTGATCGCGGGTTCAAGCCCAGCCTCTGCACCTGTGATCGCGGGTTCAAGCCCAGCCTCTGCAGAAAGGTCACATGTGTGTGGACCCTAGAGTGAGGCTCTGAACCTCCAGCACGCTGGCTGACCCCCCCCCCCCCCAAGCTTGCTCACACCTGTCTGTGTCTCTCATGGAGAGCAAGATGGGGTAGGCAAAGAGAGAATTTCCCTACAGGAATTAATAAACTGTCACTATCCTGTTATAATGCAATACGCCTTCATATTTCTCAATCACATATTAATTTTCTTTTGCTAGTATCGCTTCACACTACTCTGTTCTTTGCAGTATTTGGAGTGGAAATGGAAAGTCGTCCGTACCTTTGGCCTTACTCACTGTGCATAATCTTTGGTTTTGGCCGTCAGCTCAGGGCTGTGTTATTTACTGCATTACCAAAAATTCAAACTGATGTGTGCACACACTGACATAGTTAAAAACTGCTTTATTCCTAACCATGACAATATGACTCTATTAGCCAACCTAAAGGAGTACCACCTGAAATTTGTAAATATGTCACGTGTAAAGAGGAATAGTTGAGTAGTGGTGCCTTTAGGTTACACCTAAAATACATTTTTTTCCCAATTTTTATTGTAAAGAAGTAACAACAGTTACATTTTGTATTCTTGCCTCATATAAACTGTACAGTAAATGGACACAGTCTGTGGAAGAAGCCATAATTTCATTATTTAACTGTCATTTTGGTTTAAGTTAGATTTTTAGTGACTTTTGAAATAATTCAATAATTGCAAAACATTTAACTGCACTCACATAAAGGAAAGCTAACTTACATAAAGCATGTTAGGTAGAGCAATGAAGCATGTGGAGTGTGTCATGTCTCACACAAGCAGCAGGTGGCACTAATGAGGTCCTGGGATTTCCTCTTGAAATTTCTTAGGATTACTGAATGAAGAGAAGGGAAATGGCTGTTTAATCAAGCTAGTATCAGTTGTCTTTTGTTTGGGGTGGATTTGACTATGGAAAAATCTAATTTCAACGCAAGTTTTCCTCTAAGAAATTTATTTTTTTTTTCTTTTAGAAAAATTGTTTTATTAATTGAATATGACATTGAAAACTTAACATAACAGCACATGTCCTTTTCTTTCCTTTATTACTTTGAACATAATGTAAGAATTATGTGTTTGTACATTTACTGCTTGCATTATACACAGGCAGTGCTCTTGGTCTTGGAATATTTTTTGTTGAGAGATAATGTTTTTTTTTTCCCTTGTACTAACACCAGAATCTAACTATATATGGCTCCCTGTTCTTGAATATCTTTCACATTAGCCCCAGCAGCTGATAATCTTAGACGGCGCTCCATTTACTCAGTGTGAGGTTGCACCAAAGCTTTGTCCAGCTGCTCCAGGAATATACATCTTAATTTTCCCACTACTTCTGTCCATGTCTATTTCAGTATGTAAAACAAAGGCATTATCAGCAATCACATCAATAAGATTGTAGAAGAGGTGAATCAGCAGTCTTGTTCTGGTGGTCGTGATCTTATTCAGGTTGTCCTGATTTTTTTCAATGCTCCTCCAGTGGGTTTCCCAATGTAGACCTGCATGCTCCATGTATCACTCAACCAAACGTCACTAGACACCCATAATTTTATTCTATACCTTGTTGGATTATTTGGTGTACCTTTTCTGAAAGGGAAGAACCCGTTAAATGGACCCAGCCACTTATCTACAGTAGTATTGGGCCCAGGATTGTAAAGGATACAGCAGGTAAGTACTGAATCCACTTTTCACAGTCACCTTGCACTGCAGCCAGTTTGTCAGGTTCACATTATCCAGTTCTTCTTTCTTTTTCATCAAAATGTATCACTCTGCAGAACAGATGGACTGACTCCAGTAACATTGTTGCTAGAAACATTTCCCTGTCAATGTCAACCACTCCACAAGCTAGCTGTTGCTTCCCCACTTGATTTATAGACCTCGGGCAAAATTAACAACCCAAGGTAAGCACTGAATGGATCACATCAGTCTTCTCTATAAACATGCCTACCGTCAACATTAGTCATGATGGATAAACCTTCAGGATGAGCAAGTCAAATGAAGATCTGATATCTTGGATATGGGTAAAACGATATTTTGTAGGTGGCTGTTAATTTTTTTTTTTCATTTGCTGCGCAGAAACTTCAGTGACTTGAATTTGGGGAGAATGATCACAACTTAAATGAATGAATAAAAAAATAAATTAATAATCATCTTCATCTGAGAAACGCAGTAATGAAACCTGTAGTGTGAGGTGTAGAGCTGGGTGGGGATCGGTGCCATTGGCCTTGGATGAACTGAACTGTCAGTCTGTCACTCTAGCGTCACACCCCCTTGTGGGATTGGAGTGCCGATGTTTCAGAGACTCCCCATGCCTGCGTTCCCACCTGCCTCTTCCTCCTACTTATGCTGCCATAGCCTTATCTGCCGGAGCTTACATACTGCACTCACCTAACTGTTTGCGCTGCCTCTAGTCTCCCCTAATTTGGCTAATTGCCCATTTTATTTCCCCTTCTCCTCCTGGGCTTGTGCTGCCTGGAGACCCCAAAATATCGAGATATCCTGCCTGCCCTGCTGCCTGCGACGTCTCCACTACTTGTGGTGTCTTTCCGGCCTGCTCGCCCTTCTGCCTGTGAAGTCTCCTGATTAGGGGTAGGGCTCCCTCTGCTGCCCCCTGGAGGATGGGCTCCCCCTTTGGGTCTGGTTAGGGGTAGGGCTCCCGCTGCCGCCCCCTGGAGGATGGGCTCCCCCTTTGGGTCTGGTTAGGGTTAGGGCTCCCTCTGCTGCCCCCTGGAGGATGGGCTCCCCCTTTGGCTCTGGTTAGGGGTAGGGCTCCCTCTGCTGCCCCCTGGAGGATGGGCTCCCCCTTTGGGTCTGGTGCCTCCCAAGGTTTCTTCCTTCTACGGAGTTTTTCCTTGCCACTGTCACCTCTGGCTTGCTCACTGCGGGGCTTTGGGCCGGATAATGTAATGCGCTTTGAGACAATGTAATGTTGTCAAAATGCACTATACAGATAAAATTGAATTGAATTGAACTGAACTGAATAATCAGGACCTGCTTCCACATCACTGTCACAGAGCAGTGACAGCTCCACACAGGCAGTGTAATATTAACTCCACCTTTTGAATTTGGTAGAATAACAGCATTCAACCAAAAATGGCTGGGACTGTGCACATGAATCACCTTATCTATTTGCTCTTCCTTTTGATGTCTGAAAATGTGAAATGATATGGGTTTGTACCACCAGGATGACATCGACAGAAAAAACAAAAGAAATAAAGGAAAAAGTGTGAAAACGATATATAAACTACATCACAGTGTTTGTTTTATGTGAACACATTTAACATATCATAATGGGAGAAGACGTGTATCAATGTGTGTACATGGTATAAAAACTGAAAAAATCCTTGGCACCATTATAGACACCCTTTAGAACAACTTAAGCCAGTTTCTCAAAAGAAACTAGATTAATCATTTGCAGTGCAATTTGAGTCTCATTTGATAGATTTCTGGTTCTCATATGATATGAATTAGCTGAATATAAATGTTAATGTCGAACACTAAACATTCTGATTTAATGTTTGCTGACAAAAGACCCGCCTGAAACCATGAGAAAAACTGTAATTACCAAACATAAAAATATGAAAAGGCAACATCACGTCAAACATCCAAAAAGCCTAACGCTAAATGGGAACAGTGTGCAGTGATATTTTGTGCTGTACCAGACCCGGCACACTAAATTGAGAAGGGATTTATGGGTAAAGGCCAAGGAGGGACACACAGAAAGATAAACACAGAAAGGCACGTCTGATCTTTATCCAAACCAAAAATATTGTTTTTTTATTTTTTTAGAAGGAGAAGGGAAATAGTGCTGAACCTACAGTTAAATATAATGAAAATTCCAAAATGTTTTGGGGTCGCTCCTTTGTTGCCTCTGGAGGCCTTGGACTCATTACGGGTATTTCAGAGTGAAATGTGCTACCCAGCTAGATATGAATCAAAGATCATGATTCCTTCAGCAGGACAATGACCCAAAACATACAACTGAAAGCGCAGAAGGATGGTTAAACAAGAAAAGCTGGTCTGCCTTAAACTGTCCAGCAATGATTCCCTGCTCTCAATTTAATTTAAAACAGGGAATCCATTCTAACTGAAAAATAGGATAAACATCCGGCTGATAGGTGGGACACGTTTACGACCGTGTGAAACATTTGGTGGCTTACGGAAGGTTTGCGCGTCCAAATGCTAAAGGAAACGGCTGAAAATGTTCCAGCAGATCTCAATGAAAATAAAACAGAACAATATGGACAATTAAATTGCAACAATAACTAAATAACTGGCAGATAATCCATGCCGATCCGATGTAAGGCGAGCACTCACACACACACACACCCTGTGGATATTTTTCCAAGCACTAAATTACATATTTTTGGAAACCAGAGTACCCAGGAAAAAAGACAGGTAACATGTGAACATGTAAAATCTGTAACATGTTTGTGTAATAAATCTATTCACTTCCAAGCTTTTATTCCACACAGGGTGGCGCGAGGGCCTGGAGCCCATCCCAGGCAGCACAGGGCACACACCCTGTATGAAACGCCCGTCCATCACAGGGAATAAACACAGACACACATATTAATACACCAGGACATTTACAGATGCCAGTCAGCCTAACTGCAAGTATTTCTATTGCTGGAGGAAGGTGAGGCACCCAGAGGAACCGCGTGGTGTGGAGAAAACACGCAAACTCGACACACACACAGGCGAGGTGAGGTTCGCAGCCCTGGAAGTGTGAGGCAACAGTACTACCCAGGTTTAGTTACACTGTAGTAAAGAAATGTTTAATTATATAATTATTATTTTTTTTACTTAATGTTTAACACAGGCTTCAACCTACATGATGGCTGATGGCCTTTTAAAGCGGAATGTAAATAATAAAGCATTCTGTCAGATAGACACTGAATTTGGGTTTACCGTATCTAGGATTAATTTTGACTAGCTGAAGTGTGTTCGTAGTGAGTATGTTACTACTATGCCATGACATAAAATTATCGCAATGCGATTTATCGCAATTTATTTACGTTTATGGGCAAGCCACTAGCTACAACTTGGGCACAAATATACCTGCAAATAAAAACGAATAAGCAGGCATTGCTCAGAACTAATCAGATACTGTAAAGAAGAATCAACCGGGGTCATTTTTATGAGGGAGTTTTCACTATCAGTTCTATTATATATTATCATCTCTCTATAAATATTAAAATGATCAAGCAGTTAAATCTTCCAGTAAAATTGGAATAATGCATTAATGTGGGAAAACAACCCCAGTATCTCAACAACATACATCCTCACAACTACAGAATATACTTGAAGATTTTCTGTCTTGGCTAAATGCCAAAAGTGGGCAGACAGTCAGTTCTGAGGAACAAAAGCATGTTTTTAATAAGATCATTTTCTGTCATTTAAAAAAAAAAATAGTAGTAAAACCATTTCTATCTGAAATATTTCCATATGCTTAAGGGGTGAACTGAGGTAAACCGAAGGGAGCGGAGATCCATCACAGACAGCCAGTCCCTTGGTGCTATACACAGACAGCCCATAGCTAACAACTATAATTCCATTTTAACTGCGACACAGTGGCTGAATGGCAGCCGGCTCCTACCTGCTGTGAATGCTAATCAGCCGAGGAGTCTCCCACTCTCTCCTCGCTCGTGCTCTGTAGCCTTTCAGCAAGAGTTCTTTCCTTTATATCTATAGATCCTTTCAACAGCAACCTTTCCTTCTCTACCCAGAAAATTGCTGCTTCGGTCCCCTTTGTTTTCTATGAAAAATAATAATGTGTAACTATAATGTACTTATTATTTTTTTTTTCCAAAAAGAGGCAAAAAATGACTTGGAGGGCGTCTCAGCTTCCTCTTATTGATTCTGTATTCTCTCACTTTTATTACTCTTCCCCCCCTCTCTCTCCCTCCTTCCCTCCCTCCCTCTCTCGCTCTCTCTCTCTCCCTCTGCTATGTGGCACTTTGGAGTGTGCCGTCAATGTCCCCAGAGGTAGTGGGTCAGTCTGCCTGCTTGAAACCAGACACAATGCTCCATATTCTGTGTTCCTCGCCCTGACACTGGAATACAGCCAAAATAATAATAATAATAATAAAAATAAAAACTAGGTTTTCACTTTGTCCATCAGTCTGTGCTATTAAGCTGCTTAAGCAAATCAGCTTTAATCAGCCAATCAAAACAGAACAAATAGTTGATTGTAGTGGATGAATTGGTTAATTTTGCATGTCAGGAACGATTGGGGGGGTTGGGGGTGGTATTTAGAAAATAATGGATGGAGTGGGAGTGGTAGGTAACTTATACTATTACAGTATGATGCAAATATTACAGATCGTACGATGCATCCCTTCAGATCTGCCACTGCCTCACAGACACGCATGAACACAATGTTCTGTATGAATCGTCACTGATGATAAATTAGATCTGAAATTGTTCGCAGGTAACACACATTTTTAAAATACAGCTTTACTTTTCCATTTCACTTATGTTACAAATATAATAATATTGTTGCCTTTCCTCGTCCTATAATTACATGTTTTTTTGGACTTTAGGAGTAAAATCAAGAGTCCAGAGAAAATCTGCACAACATGGGTAGAACGGATGTCAGCCACAGGAGGTGTGCAGCTGCTGCGAAACCGTAATTATAAATGTTAATGCCACATTTGAAATTCCGCTGTACATTATATATGGTTGTGGGTGTTTTTTATTTGGCAACAGTCACTGATATTTATGAACTCCTTTTACAACCGAATATTTGAACTCTATAGTATATTTCATAATTACGATGCTGCAAAATGTATTTTGCATTAATAATATTTAATAATAACAGTTTTAAGCAATTTGAAGATTATTAAAGTCATCCATAATATTGCTTGCTGCGGTAATGTTCAGTAGCCACCACAAGGTGTCCTCAGAGTTTTTTTTAGTTCCTTTCAGTTGTAAATATACCTTACACAACAAGTATGTTAATCCTCCACACTTGCTAAAAATATGATCTAAATAGAACACATTTCCCTACAATAAAACTTTCATACATCATATTTATGAAAATAACTGATTTGTGGACATGCAGTCATATCCAGTCCAAATCACTAGGCTTCTGCTGTATGAAGAGGCCCCATGGCCACACCCACTTCTAGTTAACTGTATTGTATAATCACCCACACTTACAATCAGCACATTGTAGCTCATTCTGATCAATGTTTCCTTGCTCTCTTTTGGTGGGCGGGGCTCCTGATGGGGCTTTCTGGTTTTTCCTGATCTGCCTTAGATCTCATGCTTCTCGGATTTTGTTTGGGTTCGGTGATTTGGATTCATTTTATTGATTTTGATTTTGGTTCATTCTCTGGTTTCTGGCTTTGCTCAGTGTCTTGGATCCTATTTGCTAATCACCCAACCTGCTTTAGTTCTACGCCCTAATCTTTGTTGATACCCACTGTAACTCGAAGCTTGAGTCCTTCTTAGCTGCCTCAGCTACGTAATTCACAGTCAGTGGCCCAAATCCTGCCAGCCCCGATTGCTTGGGGACTTGGCAGGCAAAGAGGACTTGCGGGCAGGAAACCTGGCCATGAGGACGTGCAGAATTCAGGCTCTGCCTTTTTACCTGAGACAGTTTACTGCATTGAGAGACATGTTAAATGATTTCTATTGTTTAACTCCATCCTGTTGTTGTGATAGAAGATCAAGCTAAGGAAATATACCCAGACAGGTTTAGACTTGTATTTAGTATGTCTAAGTAGGTCTGGTGCTTATTTCCCAGCATGACCTATCACACTTGGTCTCTGAATTGTGGCTACTTTGTGATAAGCACTGCTGATTGTTTGACTGCACCTAATTAACTGTTATGGGGTTCGTGGATGCTTGGTACAGAGGTACTAGCTTCTGCTAACCTTTTCCGAATTTTGCCTCTGGTATACATCTATCATGTCCTTACTAACAGGATGAACTTTGGCCCGGGAAACAGCCTCTTGGAATGACATAGAGTGGAGATAAATGATATCCATGGTTTTTCTCATCTTTTGAGCTTGAAGTTTGATTATCCTGTGTCAGGAAAGCTTTTGGGATATGCTTATTCTATAGAACTCTGTGTTGTTGCTTCCGACAGTGGCTGGAATGAGCAGGAGTTGATTGCTGCCTATCTATTATCAAAGGATATCAGATGAACCCAAAAAAAAAGCATTAGCCTTCTGAAATTTAGAACTTAATCTGGACGCTTTAATTGAGCTGTTGGTCAGGTAGATAACCCACTACAGGAAAGTAGACAGAAAATCCAATTCAGTTCTTGCAGGATATGTGTTTAGCCAGTGTTTCCTCTGTTCCTTCTAATTCAGCCCCCCCCCCCCCCCCTCAGTTGAAGCAATTTGTTTGAATTTTTGATTTAGAGCAACAGCATCGCTCGAGACTTTCGTGAGGTAAATGCCAAACGCACCATAAATGTTCTCTGAAGTACAATTCTCCTTGTCTATGGCCATCAACCTCTGTAGAAGAGCAGCATTAAGAGGATCGACGTTCTGTGTTTGTTTCCTCTTCCTTGATTGTCCTGTGGGTGAGTTCATTGTCAATTGCCTGTCAGACTCCACAGACAGGCTCGATGTACTGACCTCAGAGGTGGAAGGAGAAGCTGGCAACAATTTGCTGGGTGTCGGCGATCTAGGAACCTCCAGTGTCTGTGACCACAAGAATTATAATTCAGATCAATCCAATATCTAAAAAGCAAAATTATGGCTGACGACTGAAGGGGAAAAACTGGCCACAATATATATATATCTATATATTGAAGTGCTAGTCAAACTAGGCAGTTTAAAACAATCATAATTAAGCTAAATGAAAACCAAACCTCCAAAAATTGATTAGTTTGTGCAATGCTTTCAGAATCATGGTGACAATTAACATTATGTATTGGGGAGGGATGATATGGCGATGTTTTCCACTTAACACTCCACTGCTGATGTCATGTCCCATTACAAAAGTTGATCATAATGCACCTAAAATTTTTGGTGGTACATCTCGTGTATGCGTAGTGTTAATTCCTCACATAGGTGCACATATGACGTGTGGAATCAGTGCAGAAAATGCACTGCGGCCATGATGCGGACACGTTGTGAGCGTTGAATATAATCAGCCCTTAGGGAGCCCCTAGGCTCCTATCATAGATGAGGCTGACCCTCATGAACTGGGAAGGTTAAGGGGAGTACTCCTGGAATTCTGAAAGATACATCCTCCACCCAGATTTCATACAAGTCCATCAGAACCACATTGACTGTTCTGCAACTGTCTTATCACATTTGAAAGCCTAGCCAATTCCCATAGATGAACCCATGTCAACAGACCCAATTCTAAACTCCATTTCCAAGATCTGGCAGGCCGGTCGCAGGATTCACACTGAAAGCCATCTCCGCCACTGCAAATATGATGTCCATGACTCCCTAGAAGGTGGCAGGTGCTCCACGGAACCCGAAAGGGAGAATGTGGTACTGCCAATGACTGCTAGGCATGCCTTTTGTGAGGTCTAGGATGGGTATGAAACAGGTCTTACCTAGACACTCCACCAGTTCATCTACAAGCTATAAGGTAGCTATCGAAATAGGCAAATTCACCATCTAGCTTGGGGACCATCATGATGGGATTGAACCATGGGCTTTAGGACTCCTCAATTACCCCTAGCTGCCATATCTTCTCAACCTCCTCAACTGCCTATTGGAATGCCTTGGGGATTCTGTAGGGTCTTCGCCAGATAATGATGCCAGGGATGTTTTGATGTAGGGTTGGATAAGGTGGGTGTTACGTGGGAGGCTGAAGAACACATTCTAGTAGCCATCAACAGTCTCGCTCAATTTCTACCTCTGGGTTGGGTTGAGATCCTCTCTGTGAACAGAGAGCTAACAGGCAGGCCGCCACTATTTCAGCAGGATAATGTAGGATACATGGGTTGTCGGACCCGATAGTCCAGTGAGCTCACTCTATGCAACCATGTTGAAATGTCCTTCCCACACACTTGCAGGAATCTTTAGGAGGAAGACAAGAACTTCCTCCAAGGATGAAGAACTGGATATAGACCTACCGTTGGACCTATTAATGATCAGCATTTTCAGTGCTTCACCTCCTCTGAGACCAATATTTACCTGAATTGTAGATGCAATGTCTCTCTCTTCCCATCATTCACTCTGTTTCCATACATTTATTCATTTACTAATGTACTTTCATCTGGTACTTGCATGTGAAGGAAATGCACAGAGTCAATGATGTTGAAAAATCGGACAATGATTTTCAAATTTATGTAGAGGAGATTGAGCTAGACAATGATGGTGAAAGAAATAGCAGAGAAGAGGATGAGACTGATATAAGGTTTTCCACAGCGTAGCAGCAAGAGTATCAGTACTGGACCTTGTAGTCATGTCCCTGCCAGAGAGGAAACACTAAAGCTGTTATCTTAATAAATCTGCCAGAATATTTGCTACATAGTAAATTTCAACAATTGTCAGTTTATCTCAGGCCTCAAATTAAATGGCGAGGAATCATCAGTGATTGCCAATGCACAAAAATGGACTGTTTGGGTTCCTGATTGTGACGCATACTAAATCCCTTGGGACTCTCACCATATTGTGAAGTGTCTCTTGTGTCTCTTCCTTAAATCACTGTCTGGGCTTCTGGATTCTCTGCTTTTTGACCCTTAGCTTGATTATGCAGTCTACAGTTCTGGATTTTCCCCTTTTCTCTGCATTCAACTGATCTTCTGGAATCAAAATCTGCAGCTGCATCCTAACTTGCAAGACCTTTGTTTCTGTGGCAACAAATGTTTTTAAAACAAGCGCCACCTTTCACATTTCATGGTGGGTGAATCAGCATTCAGTTTCAGCTCACTTTAAGCTACCATTTTGCCCAAAAGCTTTGTCGCAGTGTTTTTATAATTGCCATAAATCGGCCAGCTGAGTAGAGGTGTGAGTAGTGAAATAATACAGATGTAACTGTCACAATAAAATAAAATTAAACTTATTTGCGCATATATAGTAGTCTACAACATCATTAAAATTATTCCGTAGTTCCAAATATCCATCCATCCATCTTCCACAGCTGCTCATCCAGTAATGGACTGCAGGATGTTGTAGGCTCCGGCTATTTATAATGCCTGTGGCAGAATGTGGAACCCAAATTTTGCAGAATCATCCCCCTGATGTGTTTTTGTTGGATAGAATGGCATATGTCTTCGTTTGTGGACACTGTCATTTCTGTCCCGTTTGTTGAAAATGTACAACTGATAATATATGATTTCAATTTGAATATCATTTACCAGACCACCAGCTGTTGTTCTAGTCGTGGGCATAAATTAAGGGGGGATGGTAGGTTGTAACCACCCCCCCATCCCCCAATAATCAAAACCAGCCAATACAATCCCCTGGACCCCCTTAAATTGATGGAGACCTCGCCTCGCCCCCCCCCCCCAATGCCCAACCCAAAGTTATGCCCTTGGTTCTATCAATGATTTTTCTCTAACACTGTCATATTTTTGTGGGAGCCAGTAATTAGGTAAATTTGTTTAGGTATAATTTTCATATCAAATTTTATAATTAAACATCTTAAATCCAATATAATGAAGACGTTTAGTTCTCAGTTGCTATCTAATCCCTTTTAGAAACATGACTGTTTTTCCCTTTAAATGCCACCGTGTGGAAAAATACAAGAATTTCTTCCTTGAATTAAAATGACTGTCAGTTTTTCACCAAACCCCATTTCATAGACTGAATCTTCATTACGCTTCTAGTATCCTTCTAGACAATTCATTATATTGTGGTTAAGAATGTGGTTTTTATTACAGAAACAATAAGATAAGAATCCATTCTGCATTAGGCAATCAGTAGGCAAAACCTATTAAGCAGTGGCTGTTCCTCACATAAAAATTCTCACCCACTTTCCACAGGTCCTGACAGTTTCTATGGTTACGGCATTTCTTTAGAGTCACAGTGCACAAAACGGTTGCCATGGTACCTGCCAACCAACAGCATCAAGTAAGCTGATCACAGTAATAGTGAAGGTACAGCCATCAGCATTGTATTTTACATAAAGCCTGATTATTATTGCTTGCTCTTCATAAATAAATTTTAGTAGTTAAATGTTCTTTTTAAATTGACATGTAATCATTGAGATCTTGGTAATATGCTCATTGCACGTGAGAACTTCAAGGTTCTGTATGATAACAAAATCATAACATGCTTCAGTAGAAATCCTTCTGGGTTTTGTATGGTATATCTGAGTAATCTTGGTTATGCACATCTAATAATGAATATTTATTTATATGAATATATTTGATAGTAAATAAGAAGAAGAATTATTGGTTTTTCATGTGTGTCTGACATGTTTTATTTGGGGGTGTCTTTAACAGAATAGGAATGGAGAATTATCGTCCACCAACGACTACTTTTACAGCTTTGCTTGTGTTACGCATTACTCCAAGTATATATCACTGCAGCTGCTAGCTGAGACCCGAGTGTCGAGTGGGAGGGACAATGTTGAATAGGGCGGGTTTATCATGAGGGATAGGAGGCGTATATAACCAGGGTTAGGGTTAGGGTATCCTACTCGACATTGCCCCTCCTACTCGACACTGCCCCTCCTATTCGACATTGCCCCACCTATTTGACATTGCCCCTCCTATTTGACATTGCCCCTCCTACTCGACATTGCCCCTCCTACTCGACATTGCCCCTCCTATTCGACATTGCCCCTCCTATTTGACATTGCCCCTCCTACTCGACATTGCCCCTCCTACTCGACATTGCCCCTCCTATTTGACATTGCCCCTCCTATTCGACATTGCCCCTCCTATTTGACATTGCCCCTTCTATTTGACATTGCCCCTCCTATTCGACATTGCCCCTCTTATTTGACATTGCCCCTCCTTTTTTACATTGCCCCCCCT
>JAODJU010000036.1:6839257-6865900 GCA_026776725.1 Gnathonemus echidnorhynchus | reverse complement strand
TGACATTGCCCCTCCTATTCGACATTGCCCCTCGTATTTGACATTGCCCCTCCTATTTGACATTGCCCCTCCTACTCGACACTGCCCCTCCTACTCGACACTGCCCCTCCTATTTGACATTGCCCCTCTTATTCAACATTGCCCCTCCTACTCGACATTGCCTCTCCTACTCGACATTGCCCCTGCACTCAACGTTCCTGCCTCTCCATTACTCACCTTCTAGTAAGTTTCCAGTGGTTCCTATGGATTTTGTCATGTTCAGCTTCTTTACCTCACTGTTATTGACAGAAGCAAATCAATTTAGTCTCATTTTCAAATAAAAACAAATATTAAACTTTAATGGTGGTTTGCTTAGGCAAAAGTAAAAAAAAAAAAAAAACTACCAACATCCCATACCTGATCAGCATGTATCACGTGAGCCTTGGCAATATTTGCATATATTTATATTTATTACAGTAAATCATTAAAGAGTGATTAATTATACAGACTTTTATGCCTGGGTGGCATCTGTAAATCATCTGGCAATTCGAAGTCATGTACAGTAACTGAAAGGAATGTGGAACCTACAGAATAAAACTTGCGGGAATGTGATATGTATGAGGTTTATCCCAAAGATAGTAGTGGCTGACCTGAAGAAAATGACAGCATACTTTAAATTGCAATAGAAAATCAATAAATTAATATAAATGCACTCGAAATGTACTCGACACTCAAAATGGCCAACAGAGAGCATCATCGACAGTCAACAACAAAGCAAGTCGTAGTAATAAGCAATAAGGGTGATCAGGTGTTTGACAAAACTGCTTCTACACACTATATTGGAACATACATGTTTGTCTTCCAAAAACCAGGTGCTTTGCATGAATATTTTTTGAACAACAACCATCATTTTGTGAATAGAGCTGGTACACCTGTACTGGGATCTGATTCCGCCAAGCTCAAAGTAGATGGTTCCAAATTAGATTTAGACTGAGTAGTTAGCATTTCTGGGGCTCAGTCTCCTGTTTGCCTTCACCTTCTGTATTTGGGCACTCAGTTCTGTTAGGATTCTTGTTTCAGGGGTTTATGGGCCTGGATTTAATCCAGTTTTAATTTCACCTCAGGATTTTTGTCTGGTGGCCAGCTTCTTATTTTCAGTTGTGCAGTTCTGCTTGATGGAAACTCTGTTTCTGGTTTCATGGTTTTGGTTGGCCGATATTGGGCCTGTGGTCACATGGTTTTTGTTATCTAGCGCATTGTTTCCTAGTTTGAGGTCTTGGGTAGCTGTAGTTCAGCTCAGGGTATCCTGTCTTATGATCTTATGACTGAAGTCAATAAAACATATTTTAACTGAGAACTTCAAGACCCATGTCATGAAAAGAGCTAAAATAAATAGAAAAGAATATAAAAGAAATATATCCCATTGCATTGATGTGTGTAGGTTTCAAAAATGAGAGGAGGTGTTGTATATTATCTACAAATCCAGAGTAGCGAGGTAGGCCATAATGGGGGTGGGGGGGAGTTAGGATGATTCCAAGGGCCCCTGAGTGACAGGGGTTCAAAATCTCTAGCAGCACCCCTGTATGTAAGAATAATATGTCCATGTATTTAATTTCTAGTAAGAGCTTCCAAACTTCCCTTATTCACATTGTGCATCAGTCTAGTAGCCCCCACAGCAAATGCAAAACTCATCTGTGTCAAATATCACATTCCTGTACATAGTTCTGTTACAATAAATGTTATGCGTGTTGAATGTACCATTTATGACCACCACATTGTTGGTAAAGGAAACCTCAAACGTGACAATCAACTTCCATGTATTATAAGCTTTACATTTTTCTATTGCTTCTGTGGTTGCAAAATCAATGAATGTGTAAGACAAATCTTATCTATGAAATAAACTAATGGTCAGATGACCTTAAGCATGACAAGGATGGAGTAACAGATCTGTGAGCACCCTATTTGGAGATGCCATCATTACAGCGCACAGGGAGGAGAGGACATTGGTCTGTTGTTGTTGCTAGGAAACATGTTAAGGAGAAGGGTGATGTTGGAGCTGTAGTTGCTGAAGAGCAAGGAGATACCAAGGAATGGATTCATACATCTGAGGTTATTTGATGATAAAAACCAGAAGAGTTTCAGTGATACTTCATATCTGAACCTCTGTATGTCATCCAACATAAAGACTGCAAATCCAGGACTGTAACACTGCCCAGTCTTTAATACACACTGAATTTCCACTGCCTAATCTCCCTCTTTTCCTCCATGGCACAGTTACCATAAGCATCTGGAGTAATATATCTCAAAAATTATGTTAAATATTTCTGTATATGAACATGATTTGGGATTACTATTTTATTTGTACCTCTCAGCAACATGTACCTCATATGATCAATCCATCCATCCATCCATCCATTAATTTTCCATAACCGTTTGTCCTAGTGAGGGTTGTGGGGGGTCCAGAGCCTGTCCTGGAGGCTACAGGCACAAGGCAGGGAACAACCCATGATGAGGCGCCAACCCGTCACAGGGCACACTCACCAGGCAAACCTACAGGCAATTTGGTAACTCCAAATCACCTAGTTTTTGGTCTATGGAGGAAAACCAGAGTACCTGGAGGACAAGGGGAGAACATGCAAACTCCACACACAGTGCCATGGCACTATATCCTTTAGAATCCAACTAAATTCATGCATAGAATTCGTTACCATTGGTCAATATTTAAATTAATATAATGAATATAATGTAATGTTTTCAGAAGCAAAGCTAACCATATTATCTTCAACTCACATTTGTTGTTTATATAGTGTAATGCAGTGTTCTGCCAGGAATCGGCCATAGACCAGCAGGTGGAGATCAGCACCATGCAAATGAAAGGTAATCATAGTTTTCTCATGGTCATGGTCTCATGGATAGAGTGTGGCTGGTGGCCACTTATTGCCCCAACCAGGCAGGACTCTTCCCTGGTGCAGATTAAAGCCTGCGCTGGGGAGAAGGTCAAGGCAGAAGAAGTCACTTATATCCTCCCTGCCCTCAAACCTTGACAACTGGGAGGATAACTGCCTCAAGGGTTCTGCTGTCTCCTGACCAGCTCATATGTGCTGGTACTCAATTCGCTTAAATTTTTTATTTAACTGTCGCCTGGGGTAATACCTAGTATTGGAAATCTCTGGTTCTTTGTCCAGATGGAGAAAATGAATTAAGTGGTTTTGAGCAAAGCTAATGTCATATCCTACCTTCCATGTCTGCCTGATCCTCCTGTTTGCTACCTGGTGCAGCCCTAACAAGCAAAAAACCATACTTAAATTACTGTGAATGATAAAGTTATCTGACAGAAGCTACTCTGCAGGTTGTATGCCACCCTTGCATACTTCTCGATTCCAAAATTGGAAAATTGGAACCTGAAAACAGCTTGGGAGTGTTTGAGGAGAAGTCTGAACAAAGTGCTGTGGCTAAGAGTAGTGATGGCCAAATGAAGCTTCATGAACCATTTTCTGTATTTTTAGCCCCACTTGATGGCGTTCTTGGTTTGCTTTGGGAGCATGTATTAAGCCCTTTTCTGAATAGAGAGCACCATCTAGTGGTGTCAGAAAATACAGCGATTGGTTCATGAAGCTTCATTTGGTCATCCCCAGCTAAGAGTGTCCATCCTGGACAAGGTCACAGGAAGAGGCTTTGAAGACTCACCTGCACCATCGTCAAACAACCCTCTATCTTTGCCCAAATACTCCAAAACCCCTATATATGGTGACTGTCCCTAGCAATCTGTTCAACTCATAATGTCATAGAATACATGTTGCCTGAGGAGAGCATTTTCGGCCTACCTAAACTCAGCTCAGCCATCAGACTTTCAGCTGTCCATTTGGCGGAAAACCATTTTGTCACTTGCCCTTAAGAAGTATCCCTTTTCTCCAAAACTTTCCCCTTCTCTGGTTTCTTGTTGTCTCCTACTCCTGACATTTGATTTATCATTCCTCTCCTAGTTTATAACTTTGATCTCTTCAAGCCTGTGGCAGGGAGGAAGATTGTGCTATGGAATACAGCACGGGCGTCGCCACCATTAAATCTGAGGGGAACGTGTCCCTCTCACATTTTATAATTATTCGTTTGGACCCCCCCACATTTAACATAAAATATTAGTTCACCCAGCGTTGTTTCTATTACTCTGCGATATAATCCATTCCACTTGATCGATATGAGAATACACAATTGGCATCTAATTCATTAAAAAAATTCTGGGGGAGGGTCCCCAGACCCCCCACCAGTGTGTCCCCCCCACATTCAAAATGCTTCTGACGCCCCTGGAATACAGCAGTTATCAATGAAGATGTAACTCGAATATCCCCAAACTACAAATCTTGTTCTGGTCATCTCTGGAGGCGAAGCATTTTCTGGGGCTACTACCAGCACTGGGCTACATCCAGCAGGTCGCTAGTATGATATCTGACATTTCACACAGAGATAAAAAGGCTGTTGCTGTATCCTGATCACAACCGATCTTAGGCAAGTTTAGTTTTGAGGTGATTATTAGGTGATTATCTGTACATCCATTGACTTCTCAAGCCAATCGTCTTTGTGAGTTCGTCTAAAATGGGGCGTCCAAATACAACCCAGAATCATTCAATTAAGGCAATAATATGTGGGATCCACTGCATATATCATTTGGTCTGGTTTTTGTTACCAACGGATGCAACAGTTAAGTGGTTGGGGATGTTTCCATGCAATTATTCAAATGGAAAAGAATTTCTGATGTTTTGCATTAGTAGAAAGGCAAAGACTATACTGTAAAATGGGGGGGTTACTTCCAGGAGGGGGCTTCACCCTGTATTTGGCCCAAACACCTCATGCAGACACCAGTGTCCAGAAAACACCCAGTATTTAGTTTCGGAAACAAATAATAGCAACCATTTTACATCAACTTCCTATGAGAATTATCTAAGAATGATGTTTTAAAAGTATGTGTAGCTCCAAATCAAAGAGTTTATTGAAATAAATCAAGCGATGTTGGGATGGGGAAATTAGGGGAGAAAAAAAAGTATTATGATTTTAAAAGCCGGGAAAGATAACTTTATTTCATTTCCATTTCCATCACAATAGTGAGATTTAAAAAAAAAAAAAAAAAAAAGTGTAAAAATGGGCTTGGAATTAGCTTGTTAGAATTGTACTATTTGACTCATAAACTGTACAAAAGGGTCTGATAAATAAATGAAGTAATAAATAAATTAAGATGTAGTGTAATGGAGTCCAGTCCTTACATTTGTTTGAAATTTTAAGAAATATTAAATATAAATATTACTATAAAATATAAATGTTTTGTATATTTATTTGATTTTAACATGCTATTCTTATACAATATTTTATATACATATTAATAGCTATTTCTGACTTCTGCAATAAAAACCATATATTGGCTATGTAAATGATCATTATCAATCACAAATTTAATTCACTCTGCTAAAACAATAATTTTAAGGAAAAAATTATTCCAGGCTAAAATATATTCCAGTACAGTGAGAAAGAATAGCTTAGATGGTGCAATCCCTGTTATATGGGCATGTTTTTGTTTTTTTTTTTTCTCACTGAGGAGGGGGTGGGGGCTTCTGTTGTGCCTGACTATCATGGTACAGGCAGTAAAAATCCAGAGGGACACCAGCACAGGGAGACGACTTCCTGGCCACACCCTGTATTGCTTCTAAGAATCTGTATGTGTCTCTATATGTAAGTGCAAGGATGCTGATTTAATGAGCACTATATTGAGCCAATTTACATTTGTGCTAGACAATGAAGTACTTTACCCTTGTCCTTCGGGTATTTGCTCTATTTACTGATTTATTAATGTCTTGAAGGTCTGCTATTAAAGTAATAAAGAGTGACACCATTATTTATAAGTGTGTGCGTTTGTGGGTCTGTGTGTAGTTTTGATTCTTTTTTCACTGTAAGCAGGTGCTGATGTATGTGAATTATAAGAAAATAATCAAGGAAATGTTTTTCCTTTAAGAATTCGTTCAGCTGGGCCAACACCCAGCGAGGAAGAAAAGGGAAGCCTACAAAATTGGTATTCTCTGTGGCCAGATTGGAGGTATTCAATCATTCATAAGGGGAACAAGGCAGGGTGGGGTTATGGCTGCTGCTTGTGGAAGCTACTGTGAGGACTGAGGAGATGGAGGAGGGGGGAGGTGGGTGGGTTTATTTCAGCCAGAAGGAGGGGTAGCGGGTGTAGGAAGGGGGAGGAGGTTTGAGGGTGGACTTGCAGTCATTGTAAGCCAGTAAGTCACGGTGAGGTGCGGCCAGGCGGATTTTGTGAGCGTGTGTGCAAATTGTGATGAGTAAAAGCATTAGGCATCTCAGCTGCTGATACAGCCAGTGTGTGTGTGTGTGTGTGTGAGCGTGCGATTGAGGAAGGGAAAGAGAGAGCGGGAGAGGAAGAATTAAAAAGAAAAAGAGGAACGAAGAAAAGGGGAAAAAAGAAGGAGGATACTATAGTCATGCTGTGCTGCATTAGAAGAACAAAACCGGTAATTGTCTCATTCTATTATATATTCTATTATATATTTCTTTTCATTTTTCCCATCATTGTAATACGTCCATCATTGTATTATGCATTTCATTGTGTGTGAAAAGGCTTGAATGAGATTAGACACGGTTATTCACTGTTTTATTCTACTGTAATTTCCATTGGGTGTAGTGTTCTATAGCTGACACACCTTAGCTCATTTAATTATGATAATGAACACATTTTGGCAAGCGGCATACAGCTAGCCCTATTTTGTGATTTTCACCGTTTTAATGATGCCTGCAGTCTTTTGTGAGTGTCCATGCTTTTTCATACATATGCCATCCATCCTTAAGAAGGAGCTCTTCTAAAATCAAGTCCAATACATGCGTAAAATTGAAAAGTATTGGGTGGCCAGTATTAAGGGTGTAGCCGGCATAGGCACGCTTGCTGATATACTCATACTCTTGTAATACTGTAGACAGGCACTGAGATATTGTGCTCAAAAGTTTGATTATTATTAGTATTGTAGTTAATATTCTTTTTATTATTATTAAAAAATAATGGCGATAATTATAATATAATTCAGTGATAAAAAATAATAAGATTACTGGTCACATTAAGTAGATCTTGTAGAAAAAGGGAGGAATCAGATCAAACTATGGTTCCTCTGGCAACAAGCTGGGCAGTCTCAGGAGAAAAAAATGAGAAAAAAAAAAAAGAATTACTGTCTTGAAGGGATTATTACTGTTTTAGGTTTTGAAATGGGTCTCATCACCTGGGATAACTTTATTGTGCCTACAGATGTTACGGAGTACACACTTTCCAGTTGATCATCATTCAAATCTAACGGATGCTCAGGCACTTTAAAAGAAACATTTTTTTTTCCTCAGCATCAGGGCGTGTCTTAGAAGACTGTGTCAGTGAGTGTTATAAGAGTTATGTAGTGTTTGCTGTCTGCTTCACTTAGATTAATTATTGGGTTTTTCCTGATTAGAAAACTGATTACTGATTGTCTCGGTTCTGTTTTTTGTCTACTGCCTTAAATTATTGTAAATATCATAAAACAATGGCCAAAGCCACCAGGAATACCTGCCTTCTTGCTTAGATGTAACCTAGTATGAGTCATTTCCAGATTTTTATGAGGATGGGTGAGGCATCGTTTTCTGTGTTAGTACTGCATCACTGTGCAGCCAATACATATCTCATCAGAACATGACCAGACGGCACTGCATTTTATTGATGATACTTTTTTCGTTCTCATATTCAATATATGTTGTTGTGTTTCAACAATGTTTATTGGATGTATTTTTAAATAATCTCTTTGGGTGAGCTCATAAAATGTGTGGAAAAGATATCATATTTATCCATTTTGTTACTCGTGTGCAGGATTCCACTTCTGATTTAGAAAATATTGCTTTGCTTGCTTTGATTTTTGAATAAAAAATGCATAGTTGCACATTATTGTAGTCTAAAAAGGTGCTTGGTACAACTGTGCTGCCTTTGTTGAAGTAAGATTAGATATTTAGTAAGGAAAGGCAAGGATAATATTCCTGAAACAGACACAATTTATTGTAAGTGTTAAAAATATAAGAATAACACACTGCGATATTTAGCAGTACCTTTGATAAGACATTTATATTAAAAAATTTTAAAAAACGCTGCTTCCGGAAGTGTAATATCCATCTGAATTTCTTCTTCTGCAGAAGCAAGCTCAGAGAAAGGGTGTGGTAGAGACAGTGCAGACTCATTCGGCAAGAGCCCAGTCAAGCTGAGAACGTTTGGGCATTTACTGCAAACTGCGTCCCTTCTCCCTACTGGGAGTATTCCGTCTCATTTTTGTCACATTATAAATCCAGAGTGATACCATGAATTTAATGCAAAGCACACAATGCATAAATTGAGGCCATAATCAATAAACTAATACTGTGTATTGTTTAATATAACAGAAAATATCTCAATTTTTTTGTGAGGAAAAACAAATATTTGTAAAAAAATTATAAAGCAGGCTTTTACTTATTTTACTTTCAGTTAGGCTAACTAGTAAATGCTTTCCTTGTTGGGATAAAATTATAACTCCTCTGGACACAGTTTATATGTTACTTAGTGACAATAATTAAAAATAAAAATGTGTTCTTTTTTTTTTTTCTTTGAATAATTTCCCAAAGATTTTATCTGGCAATGAGCAATATATTTTTGAATCAGTAATAAGGAATTCATATGTCATTTTGGGCTGCATGTAAAAATAAATTTAAAAGTGGCCACACACCAGTATGGGTGTGGCCCAGTCCAGCTCTCTCACCTATCACCTGCTGACATTACAAAGGAGAAAGAGTATGATGCAGGGTATATACAGCGTTGCACAATTCAAAACATAGGCATATGGAATGCATGTATGTTCATATGTATATTTGTGTCAATTATTACAAAGCTGCATAAAATATTTTATCCTGCACCTGCAAACAAAAAAAAATTGTAGAATGCATAACAATTTGAATTTTAGATCTAAAATGCAGCCAACAATTAGCATATTAAACATGAAAAAAATGTTATGATGATAAAAAGTGAAATAAAAGAGATAGTTCATTGTTTTCACCCTTGTCACATGTTATGCTTGGACCCAGAAGGCCACCTCCTGAAAAAGAAATTACCTCATTGTATTACATTGTCTTTAGAGATTTAAGTAGGTTGCAGCCTGTCACATGGGTGCCTGGCTAATTTCAACACCCAGAATGCATCTCTCTTGCTTTATGTAGTGTCAGAAATGTTTGCACTTTTGTTCTTGAGGGAAAAGGCTATATTTTCAAAATTTTATTTTATCAGATTACCCTTCAGGAATTATTATAAGTATGTAATATTACTATGTATACACACAATGCAGAAATTACTTTAATATATGAAGGTGTCGATTTAATTTTTGAATTAAATGATTTGGCCTCCAAAGGGAATGATTTCCTTTCATATAGATGAGAACAAACACACAAAGGAAAAGTGTGTTATGTCATGCTACTGCAAAGCAAATGTAACTTTAATATATAACTTGAGTATTTGGAATGTTTTGTTTGAATTTGTCCAATTTGTTGTTCGTTGGACATAAATAATAGGGTATTTGGTGGAATATTTTTTGTAAATTTAGGTTATATACTTGATGATTTTTCACAAACAAAAGAAAATATACAGCTAGAATACGGCCAGTGATGTGCACATATATGAATTATCAAATACCACAGTAAATTACATTTATTAAACTCACATTATATTTGATTAATTAACAATTCATTTTCATTAGGCTATACATCAAGCATTTTTTTTTATATGTGATCATTTTAAAACTAGATCAGTGCTTATGGCACCCCCTGTTGGCTAATTTGCACAAACTTTCTGGTAAGAGATGTTTAGTATCATCTCCCACCAGAATCCAAAATCCTGCCAAGTGATAGCAGCCATAGGGTGTACAACAATTTTGTTTTTAGTATAGCAACCTTGTACATGACTATAGATGTACTTGCTTGTTACTGTTCATATATATTTAATTAGTACCATTTGGAGGTTGTGCAATATAAAACGGATTTTAGCGCCCCCTAGAGACCATATTTATAGCATAGCATGATTATAACATAAACTAATAAAAAACTTTATTTACCCTTAGAGTGAAATTTTTTGCACAATAATCTAATAAAGAGCCAAACAAATGAATGACTACTTAATACTAAATGAATAAAATTTAAATAAATAACATTTTTAAAAAGTTTTTATATCACTACCAATTTTCACCAATTATGCACTGTACAATTGTTTAATTATCATATATAAATTATAAAATAAAAACTTGGAAGTAAAATCCTGGCCACCTTAATGTTGTGCCAAGTCTGATAAATAAGGTTTTTTTTCTTTTCCTGTTTTTTCTTTCCCTGTAGATGGTGTGTGACAATATGGGTTATAGGCTGGGTCATTGGTTCAAATCCTGTGGCTGGCAGAGTGATGTCACTGTTACCTGTAACCACAATGGTATAGAGAGACTGGCTGACCCTGCTCTTTGATTATCAGTTACATGATGACAAAGGCTTCTACTAAATAAGTAAATAAATGTATATATCCTCTAAGGAACATAAAAGTTGACTGTGTGTGTGTTCAAGAAAAGTGTGGTTTACAGATAATTTTTAAAATGGTATTATATCTTTAAAGTGTATCTGTAGGCTTACTGACAGTCATTTGTTGATTGAGGGTGAAGAAGTCATCCAGAACACATTTCTCCAAATTTTGTATGTTTACTGAAGATTATGCACTCTGAACAATTAACAAAACGTGTATGCAGCACAATAGTTGATTGCTTATGGTAGTGATTCTAGACATGATACATATGGAAACATACACAGTATAGATCAACGTTATTGCTACTGTGTTTAGCATAAGATGTACGATATCACAAGAACTCTTTTTTAGAAAAAAAAATAACAATAGAATTGGAAATGTGTGGAAATGGTAAAAAAAAAAAAAAAAAAAAAAATGAAAAGCAGACATGACAGTTATTGGCACCCTTTGAAATAAATCAGTTTGATTAGATGAGCTATAATCTCATTTGCAGTACAATTAGACTCACCTGTGATTGCCGATAAGCACAAGAATTAACCAATGATAGATTTTAAATACAGTTAATTCTGATTTCCTGTTCCTTTTTAAAGATGGTGCATATCTAAGAAAAGCTACATTTATAATCACCAAACTTATACATTTAAAAAAGTACAAAGCTAACCCCAGAAACCTTGCCATCCCTGAATGCAGTTATTAATCAATATTATTAAGAAGTTTGATTCTCATATTAAGATTCATCAGCTGTGGTGGGAAGTGAAAAATTGAACAAGTAAAGTCTTCAAAAGTTGGTGTGAACTGTTGAAAAACAGCACAGAACTTACAAGAAAGCTTAAGGTTAGCTAAGCCTGTAGTGCACTACAGTTATGTACCAAATGCCAAACATTAAAATAAACAGAGCATTATGGGTGAAGGCCAAGGAGGGCCCCACTGTTCACAGGCAAATACAGAAAGGCATGTCTGATCTTTGCCCAAACCCACCTAGATAAACCAAAATCCTTCTGGGAACATGTTCTGTGGGCCAATAAAACAAAGATATTTGTCTTTGGCAGTGTAGATCAGCATATCTAGGCCAATGAAATGAATGAAAACAACATCCTACCTGTAGTTAAATGTGGTGGAGGTTCCATAATGTTGTCCCTCTCCTTTTGTGCCTCTTGTACTGGAGCCCTTGAACATATTGAGGGGATCCTGAAAAAGGGGGGGTTAGCAGTGCATTTTAGTGAAATGAGCAACCCAGTGTCAGAAAAGTAGACATGAATCAAAGATCACAGGGTCCTCGAGCAAGACAGTGAGCAAAAATACAGAAGAAATCAGAAATGCTGGACTGTGTCACTGAATCAGTGATCTCAATCTGATTGAAAATATACGGACATTTTCTATTGGTTAAGTGAATCCTGCAGACAACCAAAATTGAAGAATCAGAAAGTCTAACATCTGAAAGGTGCAAGAAGCTTATTGATGACTACAAGAAGGCTGTCAGTATTTACCAACAGTTGTGAAACCAAGTATTAAAGAAGGGCACCTTTTATATTGTTCAAGTCATATTCAGTTTTTCTTCAGTGAAAAGATTAAATGTAAGCTGAAACAGACATCGTTTTGTTGTATAACTCCATGTATGCACATTCAATTAAAATATTCTGATGACTAAATATTGTGACTTTCCAATTATTTCTGAAGATACTATACACAGTTCCTAAAATACAAGGCCAATAATATTGTCCAGAATTGTATTGTCACTGAAAATATAGTAATGCATTTTAATTTAAACTACATAGAAAAACTTTGTGTTTATAGGTTTCGGAAGGCAAACTGTACTGCTTAATGAACTTATTCCTGATATATAGCAACTTCCTTGTGAGAATATGACATGTAAAGGCAAGCCTAAGAGAACAGGAAGACAATTTATTATTTTTAAAAATCTAATTCACTAATGTATTTCTGTAGCAGAAAAAAATGATTCACAGTTAGCTACCATATCAACCTGCCAGCTTGTCTTTGGTTAGAACACGTTTGACTCTGACAAGCCAAAACAGGGCACACCAAAAACAGAATGACCATCTACAGCACCATGTGTTCCTGATGGGCCCTGATATTTCTGGACAGTGCTCTGCAGAAACGGGTAAGCAATAGGACTTGAGAGTGCGGACTGAATGGGGCACTCCAGGATGAGATGTACAAGATGCAGGTTCAGGTGTTTGGCTCTGGAGAAAACAATAACTAGGACACAGGAACCAGAAAATGGGGTTGAAATACAAGAAAGAAGTTTGTGGTTCGCACGGTACATCAGCTGTACAATTCTGGGTAACCCAGACCACAGACACCAAAACAGGATGCCAGCCAATGAAAAATATAAAACCTAACAGAAGAAGCTGGCAAATCAAAAGCAGGAACCCAGAAACAAGAAGCAGATCCACCGAGCCACAATGCTGATGCCAGGATGATGGACTCGCAACAAAACTCAGAAATAAATGCCGTGCAATTAAATCCTGCCCCAAAAAACTCCAGGAAAAGCTCCAGTCAGAACAGCTCTGAGCAATGCTCACTGCTTAGTCCCTAAACGGTGCACTATATAGTGTGCCTGTCATTTTGTAGTGCTGTTGAAATTGTTAACAGTGAATCTGACTCACTGGATGTATTCAAAATATATCACTGTTTCACTATTCCCTATATAGAGAAACCTACAGTGCATTTAGGCTTTTTTCCAGATTTTGTTACATAACAGCTGTACTCTAATATGGATCAAATTTATTTTTAAATCACAAATATGCACACAGTACACAATAATCAAAGCAAAAACAGCTTTGATTATAAATGCATTAAAAGTAAGTATTTGTAGTACTTTAAGTACCCTAGGCAGTGATCACAGCTGTGAGTTGCCTTGTATGTGATCCTGCAAGCCTGGGAATCTGCTTCCTTTCTTCTCTGCAGTATCTAATAAGTTCTGTCAGGTTGGATGGGGAGTGTCGACGTACAGCTATCTTAGTCCTGTCCAGAGATGTTCAGTCGGGTCCAGGCTCTGTTGTGCCACTCGGGGACATTCATGCATTTGTTTTTAATCCAGCCCTAAATTGCTTTGACTGTGTGCTTCAGGTCATTGTTGTGTGGGAACATGAATCTTCACCCCAACCTGTCGCTGAAACACAGGCCCACAGCATAATGTTGCCACCATCAAACTTCACTGTAGGGATAGTATTGTCCAGGTAATGAGCAGTGCCTCCATTTCTCCAGATGGTATGTCGCCATTAAACTCAAAGTGCTCAATTTTGGCTTCCTCAGAATGTGGAATATTTTTTTCTTATGACCATAGAGTCCTTTGGGTGCCTTTTGTGCATTTTACTGAGGAAATGCTTCCATCTGCCCACTCTAACAAAAAATCCCGACTGGTGGGCCATGGCCCCAGGGAGACTGCCAAGTGCACAGTGGAAGACTGGGGTTGGACCCCTGGGAGATATATGAGGCTCCGCTGCAGCTGGCAGTATGGTGGCTGGTTTGACGAAGATTAAACCAGGAAAAAAAGACCACTACACATCCTCCTAGACTGGAAGACCACCAGCATTTTCTGTGCTGATGCAGGCCCTCCAGTGGCACATTGACACACACCTGATATCGATGTAACTCGCACATCTCCATGCCAACCAATGACAAGACAAGGCAGAAATGGACGTGGCTATCCATGCGCACCCCCACTACCCAGACGAGGTGCAGAATGACCTGCCACTGCAATCTTTTGCGCAAGAAAGATGGCCACAGCAAGTCTACATTGCCATACTAAGTATTCTGGAGCAGATGGGAGTAGAAGCGGAACTTCTTGAGCCAATCCTGTGCCGACAAGGGGCATCTGAAGAGCACCGGTGTGGTCATGCAACAAAATCAGTGGGGAGAGAAGAAGAAGCAATGAGTCGGGACAAGGCACTTTAGCAACTTTAGAGACTCCTGGTGTGCTGGCTCTGAAGGAAGAGGAGCTATAGGCTGCAGCACTGCCTACAGCCTTACCCAGAGTCAGTAGAAAAATTGAAAAGCCCCCATGTATGACTTGCCATTGAATGAATTGAGTTTTGGCTGTAAGATATCCAGGACTCGTGTATTATGAGGAAAGACCTGTCCACTGTGTGTGCCAGACGTGCCTAGATTAATAACACCACATGGAAGAAGATGGGAGCTACCTGAGCAGCAGACTCCAGCCTTGCCCACTACGAGCGTATCATTGGATCGACAGATCCAGAGAATGGGTTTAGTTGCTACTGTCTGGAGCAAGAACTCAAACCAGGTAGAACGACAGGCAGCTATAGGGCCAGACAAAAAGTCAGGGGTAAGATCAGGCTGGGCAATGCATTAGCAGGGTCAACTCTGGGGATGTACTGGGAGGCAGTGACAGCTGTCTGGCAAAGGAGCTGCTATTGATTGACTATAGGTGAGGAAGCCAGTCTGAAGACACTGCTGCTCGCCCAGTTTGACGTCTTCGTTGCCTGTGATTGAGACTGCATGCAGACTGGTCCACGGTCTGATCAACACATACAGCACTGTTTCAATCCAACCACATCCCTGCCAGATGCCACTCTCTGAGAAGGATACAGCAAATAGGAAGAGATTACTAGCTAATTATCAAGGGGGTTCACGTTGCCTGATGTGCATAGATAATTAACTTTGTTTCATAGTGGGTTCGAGTTGTTTCAGTCCTAAGCAGCACCTACTGGTAGGTGACACTCACTGACTGGGATCGGGAGAAGATAGCATTTTCTGTGGGACAAAAACTGTGGCACTACAGTGTTATGCATTTTGGGATCTGCAATGCCCCTGCGAACTTCAAGAGGTTGATACTCAGTTGGGTACTATCTCACAACTGCATTGTATACCTGCATGACCTCCCGATACATGCATCAGACGCTGACAGTGCTCTTACCAACCTCTAGGAGGTCTTTGCCAGTACTTGGAGGGCTGGTGTCAAGCTTCACTAGCTTCTCCAGCGGTATGTGCAATTCCTCAGCCACGTAATGGATGTGTTTCCATAAAAGCAGAGAAGGTAGCAACCATGTGAGACTGGCCAACATTGTAGATTACACTGGAGTTTTATTGGTTTGGTGTCTGCCAGCAGCTTATGCGGGGCTGCACCAATCTCACAGTACCTCCCCACTGCTTTGCAGAAAAGGGGGCCAAATTTCACTGGACAAGAGTGTGACGTGGCATTTCAAGCACTCAAGAGGATGCTGACAGCTCTTCTAGTGCTAGTGTTCCCCAAACTGGCAGGACGTGGAGGCGTAATACAGCTCCCAGCCGAGCTGAGCAATGCGCAACTATTATGGTACATTGAGGGATGTGGCAAACCTCTCTCTTTCTCTCTCTCTCTCTCTCTCTATATATATATATATATATATATATACTATATATATATATACTGTATATATATATGATTCATGCTCAGTGGAGAAATTGGTGTGTATACGCATATATACTGCATATATGTACCGTTCTTTTTTTTTAATGTTCCACTTTTTCTTTATTTTCCTTCCAAAAACTTACACTGATGAACAGGAAAAAAAAAAAGTGCATTATACCAACAGAACACATGTGGTGCCTTAGACGCTGCCGAATGCATAAATGCTTTATGAAATGGCTGGATATCTCAGGGTGATATTAAGTGAGATGATGAAGTGATTCATTAACTTTCACTGCAGGCTAACTTGTTTATTTTTCTTTGTGCTGATGCTGACTTGGCTGCATGTATATATGTGTGTGTGTATTTATTTAATAGTTTGTTTAATTTTGTTCATCCCAATGTCCCGAAGTCCTTTCACCAAATTCCTGTTCTTTCTTCCCATCCCAAAGAAATGCAGTGGTACCTATAAAAAATGAATGACACATATAGAAAATATTTATTTTGTAATTTTTCATCGTATTATCACATATGACCACTGGTATGTTTCAATATGTTGCAGATTACACTACAGTGCGTACTAATTTGCACACTAAGTACAGATCCTGAGCCAATCCTACAATAAACATCAATCCTCTGTATTTGCCTTGAAGTGATTTCCTGATTTTATAAATTAATGCTTTATAATTTAATTAACTCATTGTGACCATACGCTGTTGTTCTGTAGATTGAGAAAAATGAAGAACCTGATCAAAAATTGGAACAAGATGCTCACAAACCAGAAGACAAAGCTCATAAGGCAGCCACCAAAATCCAGGCGAGCTTTCGTGGACACATAATTCGAAAAAAACTCAAGAATGAAAAGAAGGACGAAAATGCTGCAGTCCCAGAGGCAGCGATGGAGGGAGGGGAAAAGAAAGAGAAAAGCTCCCCAGTGGTGGATCAGGCCACAGAATGCACTACTGAAGAAAGGGGAACACCAAACCAACCAAAAAGTTCAGAACCTGACAAGGCAACTAACACCCCTGCAACTGAACCAGCGAAAGAAGAGGCACAGTCAGAAGCACCCACGGAGACAATGGAAACTGCCAAAGAGGAGGGGGAATCCGCGGCTGGTGAAAAAGCCTCTTCTCCTACAGAGAAGCCCACTGTTAATGAGAGTGAATCTTCTCAGTTAGCTGCAGCCAAGGAGACACAGCAAGACGTTAACAAGGAAGTGGAAGAACTCAAAGAAGCCAATGTGCCTGCTGTCAATGAAGATGAGCCATTAGCAGACAAGTCCCAAAATGAGGAGAATGAGTCTCAACTTCCAGAGAAAAATGGTGAGCTTGCCTCCCCACTGCCTTTTCTGTTATGGTCCTCATGTTTCTATTAAGTTTATTTTTGTAAAAAAAATTAGAAATTAGAATCTATCTATCTATCTATCTATCTATCTATCTATCTATCTATCTATCTATCTATCTATTCAATATTCTTTGTCAATATAGATTTTTAAATTTTGTTCAGTACACAGTTTTTAGATGCAATTCATCTTTTTTTTATAATTACCCATGAATGATATAAAAATTTCAAGTACCAAACAAAGCCTGAAAGACACTATTGACATGGTAAGTGTGAAAAGTGGGTGTCGTGGCACCATTTCATACAAAAACGGACACAGACAAGCGGCAAATAACTGTGTGGTATTGTTGATTCCTAATTTTTGTAACTGGGCTATAGTCATTGTGCTTTACAGCAAAAAAGGAAAAACCAAGTAATTTATAGGTAATTAAGTCAAACTTTAATTTTCACAATTAAAGCCCCCACACAAGCATAAAGGCTACGTCCCAGGTAACCCAATATGCAAACTCTCCAAACATCACCCTTCTCTCTGCACCAACAGGGTTGCCAACTTTAGTCAGTTGGCAGGAGTGATATTTTCAGTTTGAGATACGTCTGCACACACAGGCACATGCATTTATGTATATGTAACGGTTTTATCTTAAGGGCTTGATACCTGGAACTCCCCATCAGACTTTTATAACTGAAGAAGCCTTTCGGAGGAGAGGTGAAACGTCTTCAAGAAATTGAAAAAGAAGTGCCTGAAGGGCTTGAATAAAGGTTCCTTCGATTCAAGCCCTTAAGATTATCATGTCCTAGGCGACTGAGAACCTACAGAGGCATAAGAGTTTAATCACCTTGGAAATAGTCTGTAGGGTTTGCAAACTCTCCCAACACTTGTGATGCAGCTAATGTTTCTAATGTTCTTTTCTAACCTCCCCCCCCTCCCATCCTACTGGGACGTTCCATCAAACACCCTATTTTCCCCATTGACTTGTACTTTGAGGATATTCAAACTGCTGCCACTCTTACAGGTTTCACACTAAACTCACCAAACTTGAATCACACAGTCATGGGGTCACACTAAAGCAACTGGTGACGTTTGGTGAACGTCCTCAAACCCAGATCCTCTCTTCCAGCCAATCAAATTTCACCTGTTCAAAGCCAAAGGCAGCCACCAACAGTCCATCAGATTCACTGACTGACTTCAACGGGAAAATTTTAACTTCTGTCATTCTCACATTTTTGATGGCAGGATCCCTGAGCTTTGCACAGTTGGTCAACGAGTGACTGTGGTCCAAGGCTCGAAAAGGGGGTGGGGCCATCAACAGCCTATCAGATTTCACTCATTGACTTTAATGGGAAAATTTAAACTGCTGCCATTCTCACAATTTTGATGGCAGGGTCCCCAAACATTGCACAGTAGGTCAATGAGTGACTGCGGTTCCAGGTATGGAAAAAGTGGGCGGAACCTACAATAGCCAATCAGAATTCAGTCATTGTCTTTAATGGGAAAATTTTAACTTACAAAACTTAGCTAGCTTTTTCAAGTCAACATGAAGTTTGTTCACAAACTTCCTTTTCTAGTTTTGATTTGAAATCTGAATTAAATTCGCCGAAGGATTTATGCATATACATGGAAATCTGAAATCATGAACATCACTCCAGATGTGTGAGAGTTGGCAACCCTGCACAAGATTTCAGAATTTTGCAAATATGCCAGAGCAGAACCAGTCCTACTTTAAGAGTGATGGGCCAGTGGAGGGGGGGCACAAAGAAAGGAAGAATGAAAGGAAACAATGCACACTCTACAGTATGTACAGCATGTGACGCGAAGATGTTTATAACAAAACAAAACATGTGTCTGTTTTTCCTGTCTAATTGTGAATGAATGAATGTTATTTATTTAAACGTTTTTCAAAACACCCAATGGGGAGCCACTTCATCCACCACCACTGTACAGCCCCCACCTGGGTGATGTGTCCATTCTGCACCGGTACGCTCACCACACAGTAGCTAAGGGGGTGAAGGGGCAGGAGGGGATTCACCAGCTAGATATAGGGGATGATTAGGGGGCCAGATTCAATAAGGGCCACACTGACATTCTACTAACTAGAATGCATCTGCCTTTGAAAATTAGCACGCATTAGGAGTATACATAAGTGATGGTACTGGCTTTCATATATCCTTCCTTGCCCTGACAAATATGCAGGTGTGAGCAGAGCATGAGCTCAGATCACAGGGTCAGCCTTTTTTACAGCACTGAGGAACAGTTTTTGGGTTTAAAGGCCTTTGCCAAGGGGCCACCGGTGACACAAATATTCTGGACGCAAACGTAAATTCCTAAACCTTAGAGCCATGAACCATGAATTTGAATTCATTTAAACATTTGTGAAAGTGGCGCTGAAATGCGCAACTAAATTAGCTAGGAGCCAAAGGAAAATGTGAATAAATGTTGATTTCTTTCTTGTGTTCCATTTCAGATGATGTCGAGACTAAACCAACTGAAAGTGTTCCAATAGAGACAGATAAAGGTGAAGACCAGGCCAGCCAAGACAAAGTCTGAAAAATATTAGTAATTATGCGTAACAGGAATTGTCATTCTGCCTTCTAAGTGTAAGGACCATTCATTTTATTCAATTGTTTTCACTTTTTTGTGTGACAGTTATTTTCTAAAATTGGGGGAGTTCCCATTGAAGGTGTTTGGCTCAAGCTAGACCTAAAGCCTTTTAATTTTAAGGTTCATCATATTGTAATGATTTGATTAAAAAGGCGCAAAATTTCTTCAGTCTAAATTAGAGCGACCCCTAATGTTACCTTAAACATTGAGAGTGTGTCTAGCCTTGTAATACCGACTGATATTTGATTCATGATGGTCACCTCACACAAAAAAGATGAAATGGATTTTGAACAGTATGGCGTGTAGTACCGTAAAACCCAGCAGAGTACAACAGCTTGTCAGCATGACATGAATCCTTCGAGTCATTTAACCAAAGCACATGGAAACGCCTCCACAGAAATGTTTGGCAGTCACAAAAAAACATAAAAACAAGAAAGTGACTTATTTTAGATGTTGTTGGTGTTGTCATGACAGTTTGACATAATAAATTATTTGAAAATATTCTGCACTGTATTTAAAGCAGGAATTAACAAAAACAACAAAATTGCTCTGGTTGTTTTCCATGTTAAGTGAGTGCAATCTTCAGTTTAAATATATAAGGAGTTAAAATTGTGAGTGAATAAATGGTTCAGTTCAATTCTATGTGATGGGAAACTTTTGTCTGTTTTCAAAATAAAGCAACGTGCCAATTACAACATTCATTGTGAGAATCTGTTTCTCCTGCCTTTTCTTTACTTCTTCACTAACGTTAAATAAAATTAGTCCAACAATGAAGTCATTAATAATCTAAATAATTTTCATCATTGATAAATAGAAAGGTTACCAAAAAGTATGTAATTGATTAAATTTTGCCTATTTATCACTCAGTAATAAATGACGACAAATCAATAATAAAGGGTTATATATGCACCGGCTTCCTTGGAATCGGAAAGGATTTAAAAAATTAAAAAAAATAAAAATAACTCTTACTTGTAGGAATGGAACACTATAATTAGAATAAGGTAATTATTGACAAGGACGGGGCTATTTCATCATTAATGTTTCAAAAAAGAAGCAATATGAGAGTATTACATTATACTGTATGTGCCAAAGAAATGACAATGGGGGACACTGGAAGTCACTGGAATCCTGTGTGTAGGGTCCTCCTGTAGGTCCTGCTGGGCTAACCTACCTCTTGTAAAAAAATATACAGCTCAAGTAAATAAAAAGAAACTGAAAATGGCTGCTGTCTTGAAGAAAAACAAGGAGTTTGTGGTGCTTCCTGTGAAGATATGGATTCTGATATGGAAGCAGAACTGGGCTAATAATGTCTGAGTGGGATATGGTGCGGCCACATGTTAAGGCCCATCTGCCGGAAGCACCAAATACGGCTGCTCTGTTCTGTAGACGGGTACCTGTGATTCTGCTGTCTGAAGATCTGAGAGCTGAGTGGGAACTACCAGACAAGTTGTCCAAGGCTGCGCAAGTGGGCAGTGTGAGGTCGAGGAACCTGGCAGATGTCAGGTGACACTGAAAGAGGGTAACTTGGACCTTTTGCCTCATAGCCTCATGCCCGTGTTGAAATAGAAAAACAAGGCTTATAGCTAGTGGAGCGTTTATACCACAGATATTGGAATTTCTGCTGATAGAGTGCATCTGCCTGCTCAGGTAAAGTGCAAATTGACCAATGGCCTTTTCTAATTTGGTCAAAAACGATTATATAAATGGGGAAACACCATTGTCTTTAAAGAGTGTCAAATGTGATCTTGAAGATTTGAGTTTTGACCATGCCATGAAGCACCCCACCCACTCTTAACGTTGATTATATACAGAGGACACTTCTCTACCTCTTATGAATAATGGCCTCAACACCAGAGTTGTGGCCACGAGTGAATGGGCTCGGTCTTATCACGCACTTGGGTGAATTTTTATTGGTTTTGATTCAGACTTGAAAACTCCTGACCTGTCCAGCCAAAACTGGTTTTACAAAGTAATCTAGCGATAGGTATCCAGCTAATTACCCAATGCCTTATAATAATAATTATTGTTGTACCCCGTATCTAAAATAGTCTTTTTCACATCACAGACGTTGGTCACTAATGAAATCAGTCAATGTTATGTTGGTAAGTTTTAGAGGAGACTGGGTCCGGTTCATGAACAGGCTCAGTTTAGGCTTGGGTGCTACCTACTTTCTCATAGCATTATACCGTCTAGATAATAAACTACAGAGCCCGGAAACTTCCAAGAAATTATATATTTTTTTATCTTGTGCTGACAAAATATTATAGACCATTAATTGCTAGGAATGGACACTCAGGGTGCCTGACTGTAAGAGAATGGGACTTGTACATGTGAACACTGAAAACTTCATTAAAATTTGCCTTAAAGAAATATGGAAACCCAAGGGATGTGAAAGAATTGCCATGAACTCAAAATGCTGAACCAGTATCTCGTTACAGCTGAAATAGCTTATTTTCATAGCTATTAACAGGATTTCACACAAGATAATAAAATATATTTTGGGACTTTTTGCGGGCCCTAACAGATTGTTTTTGCCTTGCCAAATATTGATGGCTACTGGACATTAAAAAGCATGTCTGGGGACTGTGCGCCTGGGAGTCTCATCCTGACACATCTGCCACAAGAGACGTCCAGCCAGAGAAGGCATCCTTGCTTTTTTCCTCCAGAGTGGAACTACATATTCCTCCATTTTGAAATGGTGAATCACAGTCTCACAACTGACTGTCTGATCCCCACTTTAACTCAAATTCTACCACTCAGAACATCAAAGTTTGACCAGCAAGGCTGCTGAGAGCTCTGGTAGCTTTCCTCTACAATCTGAAAGACTTTCCCTATGTCTCAGATGAAATTGCCAGAGTAAAACCACAGCTAATTGAACCAGACCGCAGACATTTGATAGCTTGAGGAAGAATTTATGGCCAGAGTAGTCTGGGGGTCTGCGCAGTGTGGGGGACAGCAACAGAATGTTATGTGACTTAAGAAAATTTGAGGAAAGTCAATGCAAGAGGAAAGAAGCACTTCCTCATTTGTCACAATGCTTCACATGTGTGTCTGTCCTATATTCCTGATAGTGTGTTCAGTGTGAAATATTATTCTGTTGTTAAATTGAGGATGGTGCATTATGAGATAGTAGAAACCACACTGAAAGATCACAGTCAATCAGGTATCCTCCAAGGTCCTTGCTGTGACTTGGATAGAGACTTGAAATGAAACGATCTTTTATTTGGTATTTGCAATGGAATGTGCTCTTTTGACAGATGCACGCACACATATATAGTACCAGTCAAAAGTTTGGACACAAATACCTATAGAAAGGTCTGTTTGTATTATTCTCTGCATTTTAGAATAATTATTAAGACATCAAAATGATAAAATAACAAAGGCGTGACCCGCTGAACCACACAGCGCCCCCACATGGCTTGATGTAGCAGGCAGGGCTGCATCTCAGGTAAGCTGGAAGTTCACAAAGGCATGCCAGAAAGCCATACGTTATTCCCTCTCCCAGGAGAAACTTTTTTTTGTCATAGATCAGATACATTTCCACATCTGGAAATGGCAGGAACGTGCTACTGCTCGAACAGCCCTGATTTCAGCCATTTTCTTACTCTTCTCTGTTTCTCATCACAATCTATTCTGGCCAGGCAAATGGATCCTAATCTATTTTCATTTTTTTTTAATTGGCTAATAAACCATCCACCGGACCAATGATGGAATTCATGATCCCTTAATTTACAGGGCTGATTCCTTCTAGACTCCTTACTGATCTCATCCATGTGATTCCTGTCTTTGGTGTTGCACAGGATTCAACAGCATTCAGTGTGAAACCAGTCTGATCTTTATTCGGGGACTGCAGAGTGGCTAATACCCAGCAAAATGTCTAATTGTTTGGTCATTTCAGCTTAGGGATTCCAGTTTGATTCAGCTCAGAGGCTGAAAAGACAATGACTTTTTTCACTCAAGAACTGACACTGTTTTAGTTTACCAGACTGATTCAACTCAGAGGCTCAGCAAGTTTGAATAATGTAGATCAGGGACTGTGAGCTTGATCAACTCACAGGCTGCAGGGAAGTTTCTTACTTTATAAGGCAGCTGCTTATCTCCAGAAAGCTAGAATTGTTTCAGTGTAATGTGTGTTGACTACAGAGGAAGGTGTGCTAATTACACATCCCACAAGGAAGCCATGGCTACAGACTGCCACATTCCACAAGGAAGCGATGGCTACAGACTGCCACATTCCACAAGGGAGCTATGGCTACAGACCCAAACATTCCACGAGGGAGCCATGGCTACAGACCCACAAATTCCCTAAGGATGCCATGGTTACAGACCGTCTTCCTGGATACTTTTTGGACCCCACCTTAAGTACCAAGACAAGTGATAGACATTTCCTTTGGATCTGGTAATAAAACTCAACTATTACTTTCCTGAGGATGCAGAAATAGATCACTGCGCAGCCAGACCCCATGACTAGTAGTCAGCCATAATTTTAATTATGGGGTTAAGTTTCTTTGTACACTGTGGGTGCAGTACCCTTCAACACAGCAAGATTTTTCTAACTTTCTATGTCTTTAAGATGTTAGGACTGCCAGTCACAGCGAGACCATTCAAAACAGACCAAACATGAATAAACATGTGCAGTAAGGGTCTGCATCTGTCATTAACAGTCATATCCCATCTCTAAATTCAGTGATCTCAGAAGCATCATTTCACCCCTTCAGAATCAGGCTACCCTCGTTATCAATGCCACAAAATGTGTTCTGGATGTGAGAAAAATATGAAACAGCTCTGATCATTTTATCTATTACTATCAAAAATCCACCACCACTGATTTAATGCCTATGGCAAACCTGCATGACCCCCAAGTGATCGCCACTGAAAATGTTCTCATATGTATGACACCATGAAGATGCACCGACAACAGTACACGTGACTTCCAGTGACCTCAAGGTGACCCCCATTGTCAATAATAATATTGACACAAATATACTGTAATACATAGATCTGCATCTGTTAGGGCTGTAACAGGACACATATTCATCATGTACTGTTTGGTCCATCATGTTTGGTACAGTAAGCACAATGAAATGAATGAATATATTTACTGACACAGGCAGAACCTAAATTCACAAGTATTCAATGTGTTCAATGCGGAAGACATCATGCTAATTGTGGTTTTGAGTTGGTCACAATTAATGTTGGTTACCATCAGTGATAACCGGCAGTTTGGGAACATTTTCCCAATAAACTACACCAGCACTGGAGAAAAAGACGGAAATTGTTTCAGTATTTTTTGTTTTTTTAATTTTATGTATTTCTTTTTACAATGTGCAAATAAACGTCTCTTAGGTTTTATTATTCAGATGCTTGCCTTTGGTTTATAACTGTTCCTAATCGTGCTCGTGTTTGCAGCTTTAATAATAAATTTGAAAGCGAATTCTGTTTTCCCCACTGTACCGAAATTGTAGTGAACCGTGAACACAAAACTGAGAATTTTAAAATTTTGGATTCCCCCAGCATCTACCCAATCCTGTCAGAAACAAAATTCAAATCATGTGTTACCAGAAAGGTTTAAATGTGTACTTTATCTGTCATCAGTGTCATAATCATGTTATCTAGGTAAGTGAAGGTATCCATTTAGTTCAAGAGTATTGTAATGATATTTTTTATAAAGTTTAACGCAATTTTTTTGTCCAGTAACCTTTCTCCAGGATTGTACTGATCTCATAATCTGAGTAAAACAACCTCGAGTAAAAATTTACCTTAAATAGAATGCAAGCACATTGCACTGATTTTATAAACACAGACATTCAATTATTCTGTCATGCACAGAAGGCAATTCGGAGAAACTATTTCAGATACATTCTTCTGTAGGGGAGCTGATGCAATAGCAATGGTAATATGCTAGGTAGAATATTAAGTGAGTATACTCAAAGGTGGAACAAAAATAAAACTAAACACTGCCATTCTTCTGAAAGCCCAAGAACCGTGTTTGGAATGCTAATATAAAACACTACAGCCCATGTGACGATCCACTGTAGTCACTCTCTTGTCTGACTGAGAAGGTGATGGAGATGGCTGAACGCAATTTTAGATCAAAAAAGATTTCGTAAAAATGGAAGTTTTTGTGGCTCCAATTAAGAAGGGGAAAAAAAGGAAAAACAAACAAAAAATGAATGGGAAAGGGACAATTCCATCATTGTCCCTGCTTTGGCAGCCACAGGCTGTAGTTTGTCTCTACCCCCACAACACACTGGTTTAAGTAGCCTTCACCAGTTTAGCTTAACAGGGTAATACCACTCAGACAATCACTGGTGAAACAGTCCTGAAGAAAATATCAATAAAACGTTATCATTAACATTACATTCTAAATATATGACATTCTGCCTCTGTTTCACAAGGAAATAACACTCCAACCCAAAACCACCCATACAAAAAAATCAAACACCCTTCAACATACCACATTCACCCACACCCAGAATACTAGAACAGAGAAGCACACACCTATACCAGGTATATAGGCATTATACACAGTCAGAGAGAGAGGTATATGGGCATTAAACACAGTCAGAGAAAGAGAGGTATATGTGCATAATGCACAGTCAGAGTGAGAGAGTTATATAGGCATTATACACAGTCAGAGGGAGAGAGGTATATGGGCATTATACACAGTCAGAGGGAGAGAGGTATATGTGCATTATACACAGTCAGAGGGAGAGAGGTATATGGGCATTATACACAGTCAGAGGGAGAGAGGTATATGGGCATTAT
>JAODJU010000036.1:6814537-6833605 GCA_026776725.1 Gnathonemus echidnorhynchus | reverse complement strand
AACCGGATATTTATCACGTTATGGGGACATTGTGTCCCCATAAGGATAGGTAAACCCGCTCGCACACACACACACACGCGCACACACACACACACAGACACACACACTCAGGTTTGAAATTATATATTTGTGGGGACACTTCATTCATCTCTATGGGGAAAACTCTAATCCCAACATGGCAACCCTAACCCGTACCCAGCCCTAACCTTAATGAAAAGTAACCAAACAAAATAAGAGAAATATATATATATATATATGTATGTGTATATATGTATATAAAATTGAATGTATTATAATGAAGCACTAGTCTCTGAAAAGCAAAGGTTTCTCATAAACTGCTTCATTCTTGCTATCCCCATATCTAGGCTGACTTCCCAAAAAATATTTCAATACCTCTAACCTTCTCTACGAACATTTATTTCCAGACCAAATTATGCAAATTACATTCTTTCTTTACTTCTTTATTATGCGTGTTTGCATCATGAATTGTCCATTAAAACCCCCACAGGAGTTATAGTGTGAATCGCTGTGTATTGCTGTTCATCAAAACTTGATTCAGAACAATGACCCAGGAAATCCTGAAAAGTGCAGGCCTAAATGAGAAAAAGAGTTTCTAGACCATCAAAGCATAATGCTTAAAAAATGTGGCATAAATCAATGTCACTTTACAGTACAGACATGGTAGAGCAGTGTTTCTCAAACTGGTCCCCAGGGACCCCCAACCAGTCCATGTTTTTGCTCCCTCCCAGCTCCCAGTTAGCAAAAATGTGGACAGTCTGGCTGCGAGCTGGGCTGAGAAACACTGTGAAAGAGAAGTGATGAAGAATCTTGTCGAGTTGATTGATAACACTGAGTATCCTTAATATCCGACAAAAAGAGTCGGAAATAAAGCAAAGTGACACCAGGTGTGTACTGCTGCTTTAAATTAATTAAAAAAAAAATTCAGAGTAGCACTTTTAGTTATATTTGCTGCTTTAAAGATTTTCTGTTTTCGTATAACTCTTAAGATAATGAAAAAGCAAATTAATCTCCTTCTATGCCTATCATTAAAACTATTGTCCCCAATTCAGAACATTATCTACATGTTTCTGAAGATTCTCTTCTCCGTTGCAATTTTTTAACATTCTTGCTTTCCTCTTCAAATCTCTCTTACTTAACTGAAGTCAGGCTCTGTTGTTTTAGCTTTCATAGTCGCTTTTAAGTTTCAAAGCTTTTAAAATCATTGATGAGTTCTAGGAAAATGTAATAGCCTAAAAATAGTGTATGATATCTATCAAGACTTGTAATATTCATTGCATTTTTGATGTTGAAATTACTCCACAATTCATTAAAGCTTAGTCACTTCTCACCACTAGTAGTGCCCTTCTTCATGTGGGTACAGGAAGATGTTTGGACCGCTGACATTTAAAGGTGTCACATCAACAGAGTCTTTGTACATTGTCAGTGTTTTTTATTGTCAAAAATGGTCCCAAAATGCTTCTTTGCCACACACTGTGAAGCCTGTCATTCACATCTATCATTTTTTGGTCTTTAACCATGCATTTTTTTTCTTGCCCTTATTTGTTCCAAAAATTAACTCACTTTTGTTTTAATAGCACAATTTATAATAGTACTCTTTACGTCCAGCAGTATGAACATGATCATATTGCCCCATTCAAGTCATTTGATAGCATCTAACTAAATAGTAATTGTTTTTTTTTTCCATATCTCATCACCACCAAAGCTATTGTTAGTACAGGTCTTCTTGTACACATTCATATCACATGTATTACCCATTGATAAGATAAAGAAGAAACACAATTAAAATAAGATGGCAAAAGGCAATAAATCAAAAAACATTGCAGCACAGACACAAATGGTACAAAGGCCGTCAATTTGACAGGCAGCCACTGAAATTAAGCAATTGCTTACGGCACATACAAAACCTTTTTTTCCTACGTGGGCAGTTCTAATTCATGATGATTCTAATGATGATGTATTATAACTAATAGTTGATGTATCTAAATGGTCCTTAATCTATTTACAGTATATTATTATAATTTTATATTGTCTTACAAATGAACTCTTTTCTGAAGGCAAAGTGAAGAGCACTGTGGTTATTTGTATACAATAACTATACCGTTGCCATTTTTAAAAAAAAATCCACATTAAACCTGATGAATAATTGGTGAATTGTGAGTCACGGTTTCCCAAACCTCCTGTCCTCCAGCTGTCATAATATGAAGAAACCTGCAAGTTATGGTGACTTAATTAATATGGCTGCTTTTGAGTCATATAATATTTAGAACATACTATTTTTGAGACCAATTGATAGCTTTTTCTAAGTAGAAGTAACAAGAATCTTCATGTTAGAATTAATAATCATCCATCCATCCATCCATCCGTTTTTTTTAACTGTTTATTCTGGTGAAGGACAAATTTACTAAGAGATTATGATATCTTAAGTAGCTTAACTACATAAATTCACACATTCAACAAGAATAAAATGGTTTTGAGACTGAGGAAGGGCAACCAGCATCATTCAGTAAGATCTGGGTATGTGGTCCGGGCTGAAGGACAAAATAGAGAATGCTGTTTTAAAATTACTGGTAATTAAACTGTGTGACTGAATTGACTTTGTGCGGCCCTGGGATGAGCACAGCCACACTGGTTCATAGGGTTTATAGTCCTCCTTTTGCCTTTTTCATTAAAACAAGAGATATAAACGGCAAGTTCTTTAAATGTCATCATTGTTGGGAAGGTGATCCAACAAAAATACTGAAAATATCACAGCAATGTTCTACAGCACTGTACATTCTGGTGTGGTGATGGTATGTGAATGACTTTCTCTAAAGAACATTGTCCAGAATGACGTCTCCAGCACAAAGTCATGGCACAAGGGAGGGTACAACCTCTACTGCCTGCAGGCTCATCACAAACTAGGGGCAATTTAGAGGTTCCAAGTGACCTAAACACACACTTTTGGGCTGGGGGAGGAATTCTGAAGAAACATGACGAGAAGAGAGCCAGAGGAAGGCTTTAAACCCCAAGCCAGGGATAATGATGCTATCCTCTAAGGCACTGGGCCAACTGAAGGATATTCCCATCTTAGTTAATGACACATTAAGGGGCTTTTACAGAAGATGTCAGGTCACCCCTTGCTCACCAAGTTCTCAGACAAGCTGTAATATATTAACATGATTTTAGTTTCCCTGACTGTACAGCACTCCAAAGTTTGTGTGAATGAAAAGCATTATTATAAGACTGAAAAACATCATTATAAGATTTCTCATCATCTTGGACAGAATATTTGTTGATTAGCTGGTACCATATACAGCTGCAAGTTTCTTCAGAGGTGTCAGTGTGTATGTATACAGCATGTAGGCAAATTTTGTTCATTATTATTATGCTTAATCTAGATGTCAACAAAAACCTTATTAATTAAACATATCCAACAGTTCATCATCTTGCATTTCCTTATATCATTTCCCATTATTTCTTTTCCTTTTAAATTTATGAAAATATTACATATTTTAACATAATTTGTGAGAGGCTCACATGCATTTACTCTCACCTTGTTATCTTAGCAAAAGTTAAAATAATAGAAATCTATTTTACACAGTGGTCCCGGTGACAAATAATTATACTACATTGGCATGCACACATCACGTTTAAGTCATGTATTATTTGTGTCAAATTTTCAAAATTTGTAGTGAACACTCAATATTTTTTTTTGTTTTAGAAAAGACAGATAATGGAAATATTTACTCATTTTGGCATTCAAGTTATGGCAATTCAAACAGTAGTCAATGGTATTCTATAGGAAATCAAACATTTTAATTGGCAAGTTCCTAAAACTTCAAGAGAAAAATAAAATGAAATATGAAGGGTACAATAAGCACAAAAAACATTTGTATTTTTTTAAGATGCTCATTAATTACATGGTGCAAAATTGTGCTACCATGATCCACTACATTTTTTTCATCAACAAACTACTAACCTAATTTGAAACATGGACATATATTTTTTTTTATATATATGGACATTGGATTCAGGTATATACACTAGTAACTGAGTTTACAGAACAAATAATTGTATGAAATGGATACAGTGATTTCCATATCATAAATTAAAATGTAACTGAAGAAATCAAATTTTATTTTTCATTCATCAGTATCATGCTCCCAGATATACAACCTTGTAGTATTTCATTACAAAAAAACAATCGCAACATGTTGGTGACACAAAAGGCAGGTGATTTCTGAAGCTAAATACAGCTTGCCAAAGAGAAACTGCTCAGTGTACATTTAAGATTTTTGTTCAAAAAAATCCTCTATTCATGATTACTTTTGTTATAACTTGAGATAATAACAGATTTGTTTTCATTAAAGAAAAATAGAAAAAATTGCTTATATACAAGTTGTTACTTGTACAAGTTTTAAGACCTTATATTAAGTAATAGTCTGTTAATAAAGCAACAAATTATGTAAAGATCAGTATTGAATTCCTCATTACTGAAATACTCATGCCCATCTGTATCCTCTCATTAACAACATTTTTTTATTTTTTATTTTTTTTGCAAGAAAGCTCCAAGTCTGGCAAAGTGGGAATTCAGAACAGACTGGCAGCATTCAGTGTCTTTCTGAAATATATTTGACAATATATACAGCTCTACAATTATGCAAGACTACCAGGATTTTATCTATTTTTATCAAAGCTAACATTGAAACTACATTTACAGAACTGTTGCTTATTTTTTATTCGAGTCTTACTTAAAATTGCAGCATTTCTATATTGTGATTGTTTATTTACTGTTTCAATCTGTAAATTTTATTTTCTGATTGTTTGTATAAATGTATATAATGCTGTACTTACACAAAATTAACAAAAACTGAAATTAAATTTATGCCAAATAATCTGCAGGAGTTCTGTACTTGTCTTGAAATTCCCATAATACCTAAGCTGTCTCAGTGGCTATTTTTATTAGTTTATATTTAGTTCTTCCAAAATCAATCGCCTCTCAAACAAAATAAATGAACAAAATCAGCAATAAGCAAGATTTGAATTGAAAGAAATTTAAAGGTTGCAATAAATTACCTTTATAAACAGCAGTGTTTGTTTCTGAAGTAATGTCTTCTCATAGACTAAACTATTTTGACAGCTTATTCTTTTTTATATATAATTTTGTTTGGCGCAGCAATGCATCAGGTTGTCATATTATGATACAAACAGTCTCAATACAATGGCGACTGACTGTTGTTGTGTTATTAACATTTGAAGAGAAGGCAGACGATGGAGGCCAGTAGGAGCCAAAGTGACTGGGTGAGGCATGCAGAACAATTAATGTCTCTTCCTGTGCCTGGTCCTGAGGAAGAAAAGAGAAAAAGACTGTTATGTTAAAGTCTGCTGCTTTCATTGACTGGGGTATTCAGAATGGGAAGAAAACATACCGATACACTTAATGTGGATACAAAGTAATATGAATAAATGACTAAAGAAACAAGCAAATACATAGTGTATGAAATATAAAGAAGAATACCTTTAGGGATTTGAAAAATATTTGTCTGTGGTATTGTTACTTTCTGTTATTTATTTATTTATGTTTTGCCTGAGTATGTTATTGGCGGCACTTACTGTTTTTATTTTTTTGGCACTATGGTTTGCAGTTAGCGCGTAAGTAAATATTTAATTATACCGTGTACCCATGAAAACCTTAAAATCATTTCAATCTGTAATACTTGATTACTTGAGGGCAGGGCAATGTGTCCATACTTGTTTCCATTCAGGCATAAATTTATATGAAATGGCAAATTTGCGTATATCTGAACATATGAGCATTACCTAATGCTAAACTCAAGGGAGGTCAGGTAGAATTACATAAGAACACGCTCAGTTCAAATATATTTTACAATGAAATGTCCAGTAGGTTAAATTTAAGCATTTATGTGAATATCTGAAATACAATAACTAGATATATTAGAATGCAAACAAATAATTCTTCAAATAATTATTCAAGGTCAGAATTTATACACACCACAGAATGCCATTACGAACTGTCCCATTGTAAAATCAAATGGAGTAAAATTTGGTGAATAAAATGTATTTTCTTAATTCCCTTTTGACTGAAACAATATTTCCTTTTCGAGTTAAGACCACCTTCTGCAATTTGCTGATACTCTAAAAGTAAAATATTACTCTGGTCCTGCAATAGCATAAAAAGATTGCAGCCGTTCAGATAAAGTAAAATTGCTTTTTTTTCATCTGAATTATAATCAATATTAAGTAATACTTTACATTAACTACATAATGCCTCCATGATGCATTTGTAGAACATTCAATGCACCTTCATAATGCATTCATAACGCATTCATAGAACATCCATTATATTGGCCTAAGCCGATTTCAGTTCTTCCCAGGGTTCAGCTGGCTAGTTGTGAATCTCCACTCAGAGTAGCTAGTTACATCTTTTCTCAAGATTTCATTGTACCATGATTTTCAATTGGACTGCAATCTGGTCCCTGAGCAGGCCACCGCATTAAGCTGAATTTATTAGGTTCAAGACACCATCCCTGGACTGCATTAGACTTGTGACATAGAATTATCTTGCTGAAAAAAATCCATACAGCTATATTTAAAAATAGCTTTGCAGGTATGCTGACCTTGATTGACTTTGATCTGATAAATACAAAACAGAAATGTACGTTTTAGTTAATTGGTTGCCCTTTGATAGATGTGCCACTATTTCACGGCTGGGCAGTGCTCAGTAATGGCAACCGATGATTTACAATATAACAAATAACAGGAGGCCAGTCAATTGCAGAGCACACAAGCAAGAGAGAATTTAGAGATGGTAGCGTGCAATGCCATGTAGAGCTGTAAGAGGATAAGAGGAATTCGGAACAATATGGGGAAAAGATGCATAAGCAAGAAACCCACCCCCTCCCCCCCCAAAAAAAAAAAAAAAGATTTGTGAATAAGGGACTGAAATCAATAATCAGTGATGTCGAACTATGGATGAGCATCTAACTGCCCTTTAAGACAACATCCTTATCCTGCCATGACATTTACATCTAAAACACCGGCCATAATATTCGACAAATAAGAACCAAGCAATTTGTCCACTTAAGTTCCACTTAAATCTCTTTTTTTCCACTCTACCGTTTAGTTTTTTTTTTTAGATGCCCCACTGTCATTCACTCTGTCTCTAATTTTCAGGTGAACCTAACACAGAGGCATCTCTCGCATTTGCAAAGTCCACAAACTACACTTAGCTCCAGAATTCATCTGGGAACGTCATTCAACAAACACTGCTGCTTTGCAGACTTAGGTAATTGCAATTCCATTCTCCAATAAAGAAATGGTTTAATCTAGAAACGCATTAATCATGGGATAATGCAGTAATATATGAACTAGTAAAGAGATATCGGTATGGGTTCATTAGAGAATATCTTTTATTTAAAATTCATCCAACGTCAGTGCAAATCAGAACACACTCTCCTACATTTCTGTCTAGGAAGACCTAGATTCATACTTGATTTTTTTTTTTTCCCTCATCAAATGTAGTCTTGCCTAAGCGAGGCAGTGATGCAATGATTTGTAAGGACCGTGTTTGTCTAGCTGGGGTGCTACCGTACGCCACATATGCAAAACTAAAAAAAAAAAAGTTTAAATCAAAGTTTTGTATTTGTATGGGTTCAATAATACCCTCTTGAAAGTAAACGGCGCATGTGCTCCAGGCTGCTGCAGACATCACCACCCACAGTTTCCTTCACATATTCCATTTTCCACCCACCGCCCAAATACTCGGTGATTGTGTGTGTGCCCTGCGAAAGACCGCAGCGATTTAGGGTGCATCCCTGCTTTCTGCCTCATGCTGCCCCGGATGGGCTCCTGTGGGTTGCATTGTTGCTTCACACATGCAGGTTTAGGCGCCTGAATTCCTCTTTTCACCTCTTATTGCAGGTTTCCTCCTGTAGCCCAAGGACATGATTTTAGGGTGTCTGGCATCACAGTTGGCGAGTGTGCGAGTGTGTCCATGTGCCCTGTGATGTAATGGAGGTGTACCCCTGCTGAGTGCCCTATGATGCTTGGCGTAGGCGCTCAGGATAAACGGCTGAAATATGGATGGATGGAAAAACTTGTGAATTGTGAATGCCAGAATTTAGGCCACAGGAACTAATTGTATATGTATTCACTGGATAGCTTGTCCATCTTGCTCGGAAGTAAAACAAAATAAAACAAAAACTAACAAATAAATACAATTACAAAAGAATAGGGGAAAACCTTCGAGTTAGTGGACAAGGCTGCCAACTATGATTCTGTTTTGCGTGATACAGAAAGAATAAAAAAAGGCTTAAACTATGAGTGGTTAAAGAACTACACCAAATTTATATTAAGAAAAGCCAGGACACATTTACAGGCAAAGAAACCATCCAGTTCTTCCCACTGAAAAGCCACTAAGAAAAATAGTCCCAGTTGATTGCAAAGCACACACATACTCACAGACTATAGACAATTCAGAAACAGCAGATGACCTCACTGCATGTTTGGGACTGCAGTAAGAACCCAAATGAAAACATTCACCATGGGAAAAGCAAGTAGTGGTGGAAGTTCATCTGGACATTAGCCTAAAAAAGAACAGCCCACTTAAATTGCTGTTTAAGGGTACATATGCCAAAAATACAGTTGCTAACAAAATAGCAACTCAGTTAATGGCAGCTTTTGGGAAACGTATCATAAATTATTATTATTGTTGTTATTATTATTGTTATTTTGGTTCTGTTTTCACAATAGCTTTTACCTTTCTTTGCCACTTTGGGGCTTGCTTTCTAAACTCAACCTGCCACGTTGGCGGAGGATGTGTTAAGTTCAACTCTCAAACTAATCTGTTCCTGCATGTCGTTCCAAAAGAGAATGAATAACTAAAGTACTTCTGGGAACAAATATTGGTGATCAACAGTGAGCCCAGGTCTGGAACTTCTGCATGAATTGCACCATCTGCCACCACCTGCTGCTCTGTTTACACTTCCCATCATCGAGGTGTCGTACGATGGACACTGTAAGGCCACTGCAGCTGGGGGACATTCTGGCTGGTAAACTGTGCCGCATGGTATCCCAAGGCTATCTGCTTAGCGAAAGCTGCCCCCAAAGCCTTTATAAGGAATATCCAGCAGGACAAAACAGATATCCAGCTGGGCAATCGAATGCACTGAATGCATGCTACCTACTTGCTTCATTTCTCTTGCTTTGAGTATACTCATTCGTTCCGGATTGTGATGTCACAGAGGATTCGCTTTTGCCTGATAAAGCGATATTCACAATCACGATGCGAAATCAGGTTTCAGGGCTTGCAGGGCAGCTACACACTTGAACAATGTCATCTCTTACAGCCTGGAGTTAAAATGATTGATTTAACCCAGAGGCTGCAAAGATACAATGTATGCTTGTTTGTGTTAAGTCAACTCTGGGACTGACACACACTTATATGACTGATTCAACTCAGTCACATAAAATGAGACCAGTTTAACTGACCCAAGATATTAGTGAGAAAGCTAGATTTGTTAGATTGCAATGCCCTAATACTAACATTCTAGGGTTTGTTAACCCTGGCCAGGAATTGCAATAACACCACTGCTTTTTACTAGGGTTAGAAATTTTTAAGATAACTAAGTAGCAATGATTTTACAATAATTTACAAACAAAATAATTTGCTGGGTAGAAATAATATATACCAATCACTATTCAAACCAAGACACAACAACTACCCTATATGACCACTCAGTTACCCAATTACATTGCCAAGGCTGTCACGTTTCATCAAAAGTTTGGAGTGAGATTACATTAGAGGTGAAACGAGTGTCTCCCGGTCAATGCGTAGACTTGAGAGCCCAGCATTACACATATACAAATCCACGCACAAAGTCAAAGCAATACATACCCAGCGGAAGATGTACACAGTAGACGTGCTGGATCTGGCCACAGATGTTAATTATGCAATATCATGTGGAAGCTCTGGCTATTGGGTGTCTCCCAACTAAAGGTTACATAAGGTCAGTGTGCTAATCACATCTACAAAGTGGGAGCTCTGACTACGGAGTATCTCCTTGTGGTCTACAGATGGTAAGTATGCTAATCACTCACACACACAGTGGGTATAGACTGTTCCCTAGTTTAAGTTACCGACAATAACTGCATAGCACTTTGATACCTCAACAATAAAGACACATGGTGAGTTTGCTAATCACAAATACACTGTGTCTCACTGGTTCTTTTGTAGACTCCTTAAATCCCAGATCAAGTAATAGACATTTCCTTTGAGTATGGACCAATCAACAACCAGATGCTGCAAATTCTTTTTTTCTTTCTTGTGGATGCTGCAAATGTTGTTTTTCCTAGGGATGATGTAATGTGTGACCTGGGACAGGGGACAGAGGAGCCGGAATAGAGAGACGGATGATTGTTCAAGCAGAGAGTCTGTGAAAACCTGCCAGTGGACCACATCTTGCTCAGTGAGGGTTGATGTGAGGCCACCAGTGGTAGCATGATTGTCTGAGTGCAATTTTGTCAGAGCCAACTTGACAGCTCACTCTTGAGGCGAACAACAGCACAGGCTCAAAAGTAAAAGGTGCAGAAATCCTGGGCCAGGAGCAAGATGTATGACCATCTGTTCCTGGTTGGACTCACGTTGCCTACCAAAACAAGTGCACCTTGTCTGGAATCATTGCATAATAGCAGGCCAATTAAGGAAGATGCTGAACGAATATTGCAGCTGGGAGGTACTGAGGAGAGCCTTAGCTGATGGTCAAGTCTACTTGTGATGTTTCCCAAACCAGGTAGCACCATATTGTTCTGTAACAGTTTCCATAAGTTGAACGAGGTGTTGAACAAGCATTGATGTCTACCTTTTGCCTATGGATAATGAGCTGATATAGAGGTCAGTGTGGGCACAGTTCATCCCCAACTTGGACCTCACCAACAGCTACTGGCAGGTGCCACTAATACGCCAAAAGAAGGTGGCATTCAGTGTGATCAGTGAGTCCCAGGAGTGAGGAGTTATCCCCTTAGGGCTGCACAGGACCTAAGGTACCTTCTAACACCTTCAGAGCCTGGCTCAGGGCCTCCCGACTTTAACCAGTCATTTACATCCCATATGAATGTGTCTCACACAGGTGTGATGGTGATGTGGAAATTTAACAGGACAGGATCCAGTGTCATACCTGAGTTGACATCTGTGGAGAAAAGATACAGCACTGCATAGAAGGAAGCCTTTAACACTGGATGGGCAGTGACCAAAGATACAGCACTGCATAGAAGGAAGCCTTTGACACTGGAAGGGCAGTGACCAAAGATACAGCACTGCAAAGAAGGAAGACTTTGACCCTGGAAGAGCAGTGACCAAAGATACAGCACTGCATAGAAGGAAGCCTTTGACAGTGGAAGGGCAATGACCAAAGATACAGCACTGCATAGAAGGAAACCTTTGACACTGGAAAGGCAGTGACCAAGCCCTGCTATTAGCTCTTGGACAATTGTCCATTCTGGTCATGGGCAGTACTGCCCCACAATGGATGGTCAGGATGAAGGACACTCACACGCATATGGTTCTTCTCTTCTACTATAACCCCTTTCATGTACATCTCTGGCTGAACTGGGGTCATTTCAGTGCTGATGGTCTCGCCTGTCTCCTAGACTTATGATCTAACTTCCACTGACAGACCAGAACAACTCCTGGGGGGACACTGTCATGACAGCATCTCCAGGGCCCACCCACATTTGATATTTTGACCCAGAGGCTGTATTCTCAATGCAACAACATAGACAAAGGCCACCTGTGAAAACCGCAGAGAATGTTGTTTCAGTCCCCCAGCCAGCATCAGGCTGTGGGTTCATGTCCACAATGATATACGGCTGGAGACAGGTCACTACCCAGCTAGCATTGCCTTTAAAACAACTTCCCTGACTGCTTCTCACATCATCGGGCATAATCTTCAACTACTATAAAAAGAGCAACCCCTTAAAATCCAGTTAGTCTTTTTTTGGGTTCAGTTATCACCACGATTTTTGATTTCTTTTACATACCCTCACTTTCATTTTCAGGCAAACCTGGCACAGAGAGAGGATATCAGCAGTCCTGTTTTGTCAGTCTGATTTGTGTATCTCACTACATTACAGTCTATTTACAAAAATAAATCAGCAGCCATAACAGGCATCTTTTTAGCAAATAAATAATGCTTTTTGTTGAAATTTCATGCTTGGTATTCTTTATTCATGAAAATCACCTAATTTATTTTAGCCTTCAGGAAATGGTTTTGCACAAAACCAAACTCCAAGGAGCTTTTTTCTTCACAAGTGATTTTCATTACTGCTACAGCAATATGTTTTGACATCAAAGCACTGGTCAAATAATGACACCAAGAATATTTATTATTGTAGATCACAATGAAATAAAAATGTCACTGTAACACTTGCTCGGGGTGAGGCAGCAACGAGAGCTACCCGACACGGGAATGGAATGAAGGACATCAGAGTCGTATGTAATGATGCTTCTTTCAATTACGGACCACATTTATGACAGCGCTTCCGTAAGATTGTTATGGAGCTGAAAAATTCCTATTGCCTAGTGGTGTTGTAGCCAATCATATAAAAGTATTGCAGAATAATAAACAACTATGTTACTGTTTTATCGATTCACCTTATTGTACTGTTTATCATCATTTTAAAGTTTGCACTTTCTACTTAAAGTATAATGTAGCCTAGGTGTGTAGTAAGCTATACCTTCTATTTTTGTGTAGTACACTATGACGTTCACACAATGACGAAACAGACTAACCATGCATTTCTCAGAACTTATTCCCATTGTTAAGAGATGCATGAGGGCACAGTAATTTTGGAAAAGGATCAGGTGAATTGATTGAGTATTTTTGTCATCTTACTGTGTACCTTGTTTTTTAATTCTTTAATTTCCATTAGATTTTATTATTGTATAGGGTTGTGAATCAATTAAAAAAATTAACTAATTACACAGTTTTCTATGATTATCATGACTAATCAGACATAACATTAGAATTTATGAATAAATCATAAATATTTATACATTGAACAGAACGTGGAATTAACACAAAGGGGGGTACAGTATATGGGTCATTCTTACAAACTCATTAACATAACAGCAATTTTCTCTAATTTTTTAAATTATTTTCAAGACAGACTCAAATTATTTATTGTTATACACTTCATTGTCTAAACTGTTGATTGTGCCTCTGGGGTAATTAATTCATTTTGTTGTATTAGCATTCATTTCTGTTTTAATAAATAAATAACAAACAAACAAATAAATAATCAAATCCAAGGTTATGGAGATAAGCAAAAATGGCAAAACTAACCAAGAATTGGCTAAAAATTTCATCATACAGATTGAGTGATTATTGTGGTTACATGCAATAAAGGTGACAGATTTGTATAAATTTTATCTAGCTTTATGTTATTTGATTTTTCGTTGACTATTTGGGGAAAGGGGTTTAAAAAATCATCAAATTAATGTAATTGTAATATGGTTAATAAGTTAAATGAATACCACTTGTCCTACACAAAAACAATTTCAACATTTTTTTAATTTCTCAAATTTGTGAAAATGACCCATACTACATGTTTCATGGTTTAAGCTGAAGTTGAGATGTACGGCATATTAATTTCCAACAAAAATACTACTTGCAAACAAGTACAAGCTGAATTTCAATGCTTAAAAAATTCTAGATGAACAGATGGCAGTAAGAACAGAGAGGACATTGTATTATCAGTAAAGATGTCAAACGATTTTTTTTTTTTAATTGCACAACTTGGTGATTAATGGCAAATACCACATATACATATAACTGCATGTACTCAACAGGTGGATCAAAACACAATTTAATCCTTACTATGTTATCAGTCTAAAACCTAAAACATGTTTGGCAGATGACTGTAAAAACAGATGCCTAACAAGCACTGAAAGAACAATTAATGACATGAAACTTTTTAATATTTAAAAGTATGAGCCTTCCATAAAATAAAAGCAAATTTAGATATTTTTATCCTATGTATGCAACATCCAGCAATTTATTAAAGCAATTAAACCAGGTTACATCAACTTCCACATGAGATGCCAACTGAATGGATTCATCCAAAATCTCATACTTACACAGAATGCACTGAATAACTTTAGAACCCTATTATTTGACTATTAATGTAGCACATATTGTACAGTTTGTATACATGCCATTAGTATGCATGCACTTGGACATATTGTGGTTGCCATCTTGCATAAATTCTCTGACCCGGATGTTTACCAATGATGTAGCTTGACCCCCGAGAAAGTTAAAAACTGTTGAAAAACTATCAACGAAAAAAATAATATTCGAGTAAACATATGTAACTGGGTATGGTTTTCTACTTATATTTGAAGAGAGACTGCAGTTCCTCTGCCATATTAACACTTTGTTCCGAGCAAGCGACGTTAAGTTTGCACCCCAAGTGGGCTTGTGGGTTAAGGTAGCATCCATCACACTTTGGGTTTTGCAGAATATAGTATGACATACTGGTACCGTTCGCCTACTGTCTCATCCATACTGAAGATTTGGACATACTGCTAACTTTGCATACTATATTTCACATATATTGCTAACAAATATAATATTTTGGAATTACCAAATATTTTGATTTTAGCTGTAAATTCTAAGATTCTGTGCAACGTCATGACATAAACTGTTATAAGCCTCTATTAAAATATAGGGCATGCTGTTCTCCCATTTAAACATCAAAATACTGCATGCTTCACTGCGTTCAAAGAAATAATGATACAATATGACTTAAAAATTACGCCAAAAATACACATTATTCACATTTCCCAGCCCAGTTATTTACATTATTTTAAAAAACAAAAATTAAATGGACCACTTATGTAACTTCTAATTGCTTTGTTTAAACTTCAAGATTAATAATAAAAAGTAGTAACAAAATAACAAAAACAATAATGGGGTCTATTTCCCCAACTGGCGCTTAAGTCAAAAGAAAAAGTTAGGTGCGCTTTTGGGTTACGCATGTTCACACCAGTGTGCATGAATTAAGATAATCGAAACAAACACTTTTACAGATGAATAAGTGAGGAATAGTCATTGGATCAAGGCATCAGTGAAAGTGAGTGCATGTACTGGAAAAATATGCACAAAACGAGGGCAGTAATAAAGTTTAAGCAAACTGAATATTTCAGAAACAGAATTTAAGAGCTAAACTTTGCTACCTTTAAATTTCATTAGCTTAGAGTGGCAATTGCTTCAAGGTCTCCTCTATACTGTAAATCATAGATGATAACCAAATCCAAGTCAATAAGCCAATGGTACCTTTGGGTATTTCAACTCCAAAAAATAGCCAACCAAAGTCATATTTCCTTTTGACTGAGTATTCAGACTGTAGTATATTTGTTAAATGCAATTTCGCATGAACCGCTGCTGTAATTTTGAAAAAGGAGTCCATGTGTCTTACCAGAGTTTTTAACTCACATCAACTTACGTAATTTATTCAAAATCATTAAAAAGGTATTATACATAATCAATTAAGTTATTTACAAATGAATTAGCCTTTTAAGTTTTCCATTTTGTTCAAAAACTAAACAAATAATAATTTAAAGGTACATTCATATATTTTCAAAACATTTTGAAAAATCCTTTCAATAAAAGATATTCGTATACTTACTATATAGGAACAGACTGGCATTGTGATTTCCAAGTTTGTTTGTAGCCACACATGTGTAATTTCCATAATCATCCTCAGTAACGTTGGAAACCACCAAGAGAGTGCGAGTCCCAAAGATTTGGATGTTAATTCCGTGGGCGTTGGTTAGTCTAGAAGAAGAGAATGCATTTTGTTTGTTTTTAATTTTTTTTTTCTTCAATGCTTTATGCTTGCTTACATAGTAGAAATACTCATAAAACTTCCTGTCCCACACAGAGCGCCCCACAAGCTGTCCCATACTATAATGATCAGATAGGCCAATACAGGAAGAAAGAAAAATACAATGTATTTTTACCTTTTGTCATCTCTGTACCACTCAAACTCAGGCTTAGGTACGGCTGATGCATCACACTGCAGGACACCCAGACGTCCCACTTGGGTTTCAGAGCTCTTGGCCTCTTTGATGAAGGGAGGATCTACAAAGAATGACAAAATGTATTGTTGAAAAAACTCAACACTTTATGGTAGTGGGAAATTTTGGAGAAAATGCACAACAAATAACTATGTTAACACAGGATGTTTGAAGAAAAAAAAAATCGATGTAAGGAAAGTTAAAATTCAAATAAGTTACCTGTCTCTGTATATCACTGACTAAATGACTAAATAAATAAATGTAAATTTAATTTCAACCCCCCCCTCCCCTCATTTGTAATAATAATAACAGCAAAAATAACAAGCACTTCATTGACCCTCATGGGGAAATTCTTTTTATGCCACCCTCTCTGTAGATGAGAACAAGCTGGCTGTGAAGGGCAGTCACCCATAGCCCCCAGGGAACTGGGGGGGTCAAGGGCCATGCTTAAGGACCAGCAGAAGCGCTGAGGCCAGGCCTGAACTGACAACCTTCTGATCACAAGCACAGAGGCTTAGCCCACTGAGCCACACGCTGTCCCCATGCAGGACATACTGCATTATATTGTGGGGACTTTGCATGCTATTCTCATGAGGATCTCCTCTATTTACTTTTGTGGTCCAAAGACTGCAGTGTAGGAGTCTGTAGGAGTATATGCACCACACAACAGACTGGAATCCTGCCCCAGCTTCATACCCAGAGCTATCTAGGATAAGAATATGGAATACAGATGGATGGATTAAAATTCAGGTTTATTATACCATATGTGGCAGCCACAGGTACGAAGTCCATGAACAAAATATGGTACTTTTTGTAAAAATGATAATTAACATATATGGAGACAAACTTATAGTTTGACTTATTCCATCTCATAACTTATCATGATTGGTGGAACAGACGGAATTAAAAAAAAATGTTCACATTAATTCTAAGATCATGTCAGTGATCCTTGTTCCTGGTTTTCCGCTTAACTTCACTCCTGTCATCCACTGCAGAGATTGTTGCCTGTCTTCAGTATTATGAAAGAGTGCTGTGGGGAGAAGATTCCAGCAGCTTTGTTGCCTGGTTGTTGATACCATTTGCTGTTGAAGTGCTATTGTGTGAATTTGACCTGCTTCTTTGACCATGTTTTGACTTGCTTGCCTGTTGACTACAAAATGTCCTATTCACTATGAAGTGCACTATATAGTGGACAAGCGGGCATTCCGAACACAGCCTGAGAGTCATATGACTCAAGTCGCCCACCTCTGGCAAACAGAGTCCTTTCTCTTTTGATATAGTTTTTGTTTAATTGTAAATAGAAATAATGCACTGTGCTTTTTCCTCCCTTCCTCACGTCCTTCCGTGATTTCTCCCCCTCTCCATTTATTAACTTTGCTCTTCCTCTGCTTTGTAATTCCTGTTACGGCCTTTCGCCCCTAGACAGGCCGGAATAGCCCCCGTGGGGATTGCCCTAGGATCAGGGTTTTAAATTTGATATACAGCTTGACGTCTTCACCGGATATTGTGGTTGGGTAGTTAGGATGTTTCCGCAGGGTTTAAGTCGACCCGTTGAAACACCATTTGTTATTTTCTGGGTTGTAATTTTTCCAGTTTTTTTTTTTTTTTTTTTTTTAAATCTTGTCCCTGCAATTTCAGTAATGACATGGTAATGACTCATTTATTTGTGTCCTACTTCAATGCAGTTGAATTGCTTGCACAAAGGCAAACTACTCCAGATTTCAAGAATTAACATTTAGTCTTCTTACAGTTATTCAAAAAATAAGTCTTATTTATGTCAATAATCAACTATCAAACAATTAGTATGCATAATGGAAAGACTAGGCTTACAACAAAAAATGGAAAAAAAAAGTCTTAACACCATATAATGCCCAAAATATAAATTTGCCCTTTTATGACCATAAAATCTACACTTGCATGGAGGATTCCTGATTACACATTGCTTTCTTTTCTTTTATGGTGTTTTTCATAGAAAAGACTGTCTCACACAGGCGTCTGAAACATTATAAACAATTAGCACAGCATGTCACAATTGGATTTCTCATCAAAAGGCTTCTTTGTACAGAAACACAAAAAGTGTGAGGAAATTGTGGAAGTTTCACACTGAAGTCCAAATGAAGATGTACAGCACTGATTCATACTTCACATTATCAATGAATTCGTAATTCTTTTTGCTTTTCAAAGTAAAACATAAAAGAAACTATGATTGCATTATATGAATTTAAGTTTTACTTCTTGCTATATTATTCATCCATCTAACCACCCTAATTCTCTTTTTGAAGTGAAACTTCATCTTGACTCATGTAACATTTTTCTGTTAAGAAAAAGAAGTGTGGGCAATAAATGCTTAAATGTATCCATACATTTTTGATTGTGAAAAATGTCATCTCATTTACAGTATTCAATTATCAATGTTTGAAATGGCTTAATTCATATTTTAAACAAAACATTTGGCAATGCTGTACATTAACTGCTGTCATAATGCATTCATTATGCATTCACAGAACATTCATAGTACCTTCATAATGCGTTCATAGAACAATCATGTAAGTATACCATAACATTGTAATATACCGTACCAGCTTTAGTATATACAGTGGTACCTCAGTTCTCGAACTCATTAGAACTCGAATTTCTTAAAAGTCGAACCAACCACTTCGGAAAAAAATTACCTAGGACTTGATCTGAATCGCAGAAGTCAAACCGTGAACGCTGACCTACAGTAAGATAATTTGTACGCACGTCTCTCAGTGGAAACAAAGGGTAATGCTTCAGTCTCAGCCTCGTATTAGCTGTGATGGCATCGTGCATGTTTACACTAGCTGAATACATATATTTAGACAGTAAAAATACATTTAGAGAATGATAGACAGTAACAGTAAGTATTATATAATGAAATACATTTTAAAATAAAGATTTCTTATTAATTATTTTAATATTAATAATAAACCATTAATACATTTAATTATAAT
>JAODJU010000036.1:6795596-6809832 GCA_026776725.1 Gnathonemus echidnorhynchus | reverse complement strand
CCCCACCCCCCCCCCCCCCCCCCCCACCGCAGCATGTTTAGGGTGCCCCCACATTGGTTCACTGTTCTCACAAAGTTAAACGGGTTTTTAACTACCCATCTTACTCTTCTCACTCCAGCTAGTTTGTCATGTGTGTGAAACTCTTGCAGGGCTTGACGCTGGAAGCAGGAACCTTCATATTCTATCACTGGCCACTATAATTAATAAATATAACATCAGCTTCCATCAGTATGCGGGCAACACAAGCCCCTTGCTGATATTATTAGAAAACTGTGTGAGTTTTCATTGTTATGCAGATGACACACAGATGTGCGATATCTGTTAAAACAGATGAGCTGTCACAGCTGTCAAGGACTGAGGAATACTTAGCTGAAGTCAGGAGCTGGACGGCCAGTGAAGCCCTAACAGAACAAGGGCCCACAGACAGCCCAGGGTGCCGCCAATGGCATAAAGCTTGATGGCTGCCTAGTCAATGTAAGCACAGTGGTTAAAAGCCCCCGTGTCACTCTCGACTCATCCTTGTCTCTGGATGTCAACATAAATAATGTGGCTGAAGCAGCTTTCTTCCATCTGAGGAACATCACAAAACTTAGAACAATACTCTTACTTCAGGATGCAGAAAAGTTAGTACGTGCCTTTATAACCTCTAGACTGGACTGTGGCAATGCCCTATTGGTTAAGTGTGCCTCTGCATCATCAAACACACTTCAGTTGGTGCAGAATCCTGTAACATGAGTCCTAACAAGGACTATAACATGTAAGCATACTAGTCCTGCACTATAGTCGCTCCACTGGCTTCTGGTTAGGTTTCACATTGACTATAAGGTATTACTGCTAACCAACAAGACACTGAATGGTGCAGCCCTGTTGTATATTAGCCTCTAGGATTTTTTCTTTTCACGTTTTACTGGTTCCATATAACTCCCCTTCAAGAGGTGGGCTACACCTGGCGGTGCCTAGAGTGGAATGGTCTTTATTTGGTTGCAGAGATTTCATTTACATGAGTATGCAGTGGTCTACCAGCAAATGTCCGACACTCAGTCTCACTAACGATATTTAAATCAAGGCTAAAAACTCACTGGTTTAGTCTAGCATATGGTGACAGAGCTGATACTTCTCACTCTCATCCCCAGCTAGTGCTATAGTGTGTGGCACAGGCTTGGTTTGGGATCAGTGTCATTGATTTTGGATGAACTGGGTGCCCAGTGCTGGTGTCCCAGTGCTTCACGTGTCCCATGTGCTGGTGCTCAGGGATTCCTCATGCCTGTGCCCCCCCCCAGTTCTGTCACTCTGGATTCACGTGTCCCACGTGTCGTTGGAGTGCTGCTGCTCAGGGATTCCTCATGCCTGCCCCCCCCCACCTTTCCCACCTAGTTAAGCTGCTATAGTTAATTAGACCTGCCGGTGCCTCTTTATCTCCATGCCACACTACAAATTACTCCGTCTAATTCCATCCATTTGTCACAGACTTTTATTAACACCCTGCTCATCCCTCCCCTGCACCACGAGGGATTCTGTCACTGGGCTCCTGACGGTGGTCTGTCCCCTGCCTGTCTGCGCAGCCTGACCACACATCTGCCCTCCTCCCCTGCATGCTGCTGCACTCTGCCACGCCGGCTCTCCATCCCACTGGCGGATGCAGCGTCTTCACCTGCCTGCCCAGGCATCAGCATCCAGAACTCCACTGCCCCATCTGCATGTATCCCTGGGCTATTTACAATTCTGCTACATAAATCAGGGCTTTGTTATTTCGGACTTCCTCTGCCGGCCCCCGGAGGATGGGCTCCCCCATTGAGTCTGGCTCCTCCTGGTTTCTTCCTTCTGGGGAGTTTTTCCTTGCTACTGTTGCCTCTGGCTTGCTCTCTGGGGACACTGGGCAGGGGTAATGTAAAGTGCTTCGAGACAATGTAATGTTGTGGAAATGCGCTATACCTCGTACGAAAATAAATGAGTTGAATTGAATTGAATTGACGTATCTCTTTCCATAATCAATTTAGCTTTAAGACAGTGTATCCAGGATACCTTATTACCACCTTCACAATATTGCCAAGATTTGCAACAAGCTTTCCACTGCTGATTGAGAAAAGCTTGCATGCGCCTTTGTGACTGCTAGAATAGACTTGTGCAGTGTTCTACTACCAAGCGTGTATACCAGCTGGATTAAAAGCCCGTAAGGAGTTCACAGGCGCAGCTGCCGGAATAATGCCATGCCTTAGCTGCAGAGATTGCATTTCACCAGTTCTCCAAACTCACACAACAGTAACCTGCTGGTCACCCCCTCAATCTGCTCAAAATATGGAAAGTCAGCTTTCAGTACTACTGCCCTAAGCTATGGAATTCTCTCCTAGCCTTTCTTCAACATGAAAACACAGTAGATACATTTAAAAAATACCCGATTATATACATTTTTACTCCATCTTTCAATTAGACTGTGTCTTTACTCCATCAACAAAACAAGGTTATGGTGTATTGCTAATTTTTGATGTTTTATTTCTTTATTGTCCATTACATATTATGATTTTACTTTAATTTCATTTTCGCTTTGTTCTACTGTGGTTTTACCACCAAATGTGATTTTTATACATTTTGGCTTAATCCTTCTTTAAAGCATTTTGTATATCCTTAAAGTAATAGTTAAATAAAGCTATTACTGAATAAAGCTATTGTCTGGCATTAAATTATGTGGCAATAAATAAAATATTCTGATTCTGTATGTTATGCTACTTGAGCATTACACATGGACTACAATACATTTTAGTTCTACAATGCATTTACAACATACTCCAAATGCAGAATTGCACAAATTTCTTTGTAACTGTCAATGATTTTATTTACCATATGGTTGTTTTATCATTTCAGTTCATTTAATTTATTTGTTTATTTATTTATTTATTTAGTTGAATTGGCTCATTTAGTTTATTTACTTTTTATTGTTTGCTGCTGTTTTTAAATGTGCTGTGTTGCCCATGGGCTCTGTATTCTCTCTCTCTCGTAATTATCTGTGGTAAGGAGAGTGACAATAAAACTTTTTACGTGCCATGTAGGATGATTAAATACAGTCCCAAGATGTTACAGGGACAAGTCCAAACGATCAGATTCTGAGCCAACCCCTCCCAGTCAGCTATGGCCCAGGCTGTGTTACTCCCTGTGAGTACAGACAGAGGCCTTACTCTTTTTTTGGGAACCATGACAGTGGAGAGGGTGTTATCTGCGTGGAAGAGAAAAATCATACAAGAGAGCAGCATTTTCCAAAGGAGTTTCATTCCCTGCAGCAGATACATTCAGTGTCCAGAGGTGGAAATTTCAGGTCCAGAAAGTAAAAAATCCAAGATTTTTGTTTTATCCAGCCAGTTGAGCATAAAGAGTCACTTTCAGAGAGTACTCAACTGATTGGGTGAAACAAAATCTTGGTCTGGATTTTTACTTTCTGGACCTGAAATTTCCACCTCTGGCAGTTTATGTATGCTTAGCATAAGTTTGCCACTAACAGCATCAGTAGCTACTATTGCTGGTCACTAAGAACATAAAAACTAGTTCTGCTTGGCATAACTCCACAATGTTGATTTTATGTTTTCAGCATTCTGCACTGGTACATGGCTGCCCAAGCTGTGAGCAGTCAGTGAACAAGATCATCTACCAATAGCAATCATCCTCCTGCGTTTGTTACACCTTGGAGTTTTTGGTGGCCAATAGGACACAATCACAGAGTGATGCATAGGCATGTACGGACCAAGGTAATGTGCTAATGCGGGACCATTACTAGAGGAGCGGAACAGGAATTGGAACCAGGATGAAGCAACAATCAAGGTACCAGAGATCAAGACTAAGAAACATTAATCAAGCTCAAAAGGTCATAGAGCACTTAGGTGAGCACTGAGAAACAGAATCCGAAGTCATTATAAAGTTATGTTTTACATTTCATTTATATTCTCAAAATGCCAGGTTTCCATCTATTTACGCCTTAATTTGTTAGTTCATTCATTATACTTACAGTTGACGACAACATTGACATATTTAACATCTGGGGTGGCAACATCATTGCTGGCTTTGCACTCATATTTTCCAGCCTGGGTCCGTAGGATGCCTGATATATCCAGGTACTCCTCTCCATCCAGAGGCTCAGCTGCAAGAGACAGAATACACCACAGTAATAGAAGGACATTGATAGATAACAGACATAAGGCAGCAATAATAACAACTGCAGCAACAACTTTATTATTATTATTATTTCTTTTCATTTTGATTGTTTTTGTTAATGATCATACTAATAGTACATTAATTAGTATTTCAATGCTATTTTATTTATCATTTTATCTGAAAGTGGTGTGACAGCAGGATTTACGCTCACACACAGCACCGACACTTCACTAGTAAAACAGAATGTAGAGGACCCCAGTATTTATAAGCAGGTTTCCATGAGAGCTTGCCAGTGCAGCTGTGTGGTGAGTTTGTAGCCTCTTCCCTAGAGCCACGTACCATGGAACCCGCTATCGTTTTGAGGCTCCTTTCTTATTTCCATTTTTCAGAAAAAGTATTGATAATTTTTTCTGCTGCCGCAGTCCTGTGTTTTCTGTTGCATATGGAAAATCAACTGCTGGCAACATTTGCCTCTAGCAAATAAGAAGACAGATTTGCAGTTTCCACAATGGGTGACACAATGGATGTTGCTTTCCACATATGGCCTATTTACATCTTGAATCTTATAAATATTGCTTTTGACATAATTAGTTAATGTTCAGGGTTCAGGGCCTCCTGGAACCGGCATCAGGGTCTTCATGACCGTACAGGAAAAGCAGTGTGGTCGTGATATAAGCCTATATTATCAAAACTAAACTTTCTCTTTACCGGTTTCTCTCTGGTGTTTTGTCAAAGTCATCTCTTTGATGATTCCAGGTTCCATTTAATAGATTAGACACTTTTTGTCTGGGTAAATTAGATGGATATTAGTTTTTCTAAAAAGACTGTCCTCAGAATCATCCTTATAATTTAGTCTGTGTAAATTTGCATTCATGTTACACTTAAATTACTCAAAATACAGTGGCTTCGTGCTTTAATTTAGATCAGAAAAGCAATATCATATTTATTCAGAGAGATGACTATATTGAAATGTGTGTGTCCATTAATTTTTCTTTATTACTCATTCTTTCATATTGCTATTGTACATATTCAATGCTTAATATTCACTCATTTTAATTTCAATTAAAATCTCAATTAAATTGACAAGTGTAAATGATTTAAGTGGTTTTCAGTGCAGAAAATCAGTTTAGTAAGTAATACAAGTAATTAATGCTCTATTGTCATACATTTTTTTAATAATTAAAAAATAATCATCTCCATGGCATTTCTCTCTCATTTTGTCTTCTTTTACCATCACAGCTCCAGATACAGGCCTGTGAAATCTAAGTGTTGAGTGTAATAGGTTTACACTGTAATAATTTGAAGTCCATTCTGGACCAAGGCAATATGATACTGCAAATGGCTCTAACAGAATAATATTCTGCCTTTACACTGTCCCAGAGATGACCTGCATTAATGCTTCCTTATACTATTACAATAAATCTTCCCCTACTGCTCCCTATCTGATTATTACTTCTCTGCTGACTGGAAATGTTTATCATGTTACTTTTCTCGCTTCTGCCATCTCATTCCACATGTATCGCCCTTCTCCCCTAAATCAGCAATTCATCACTCCCTGGGGTCAGTATTGTGGCTGCAGGCTCCCATTGCAGTGTCTCCCGCAAACGCCTCACACACTGTGATAGAGTACCAGGGGGTGAAGTAACATCAAGTGCTTTGCAAAGGAGTCAAAAGAGGCCTTCCATCTTCCTCAGAACAGGAAAGCAAAAACCCAGTAGGAGCAATATTATCTCAAACTCTTTGTGCATCCAGTCTGCATATTTCTGAGGATTTACATTTTGCCAAAAGAAGGTTACAAAATCTACTTGAAAGCTTTTCTAAAAGAATAGCCCTATACAAACAAATTGTTTAGAAGAACTGAAGCATTGAATATAATAAATATAGTTAAATAAGAATTAGTGCACTGAATAAAAATAAGTGAACTGCGATGTTCAATTACTCTTCAGTAATAATACTAATACAAGTTTCAATCATTACTACAAATATATATTACCTGTATAAAGGCAATAACCAAGTCCTTGTTAATATACTGTACCATACCATGCCACAATTTAAAAAAACTTCAGAGTAAAGACTTCTGTAATTGCTCAAAAGGCTGAGGGGGTGATACTGTAGAAGTAATTTAATATCTTTTGAGATTTATAAATCCTTTGAAAGTAAATTTTAAGGCATAGGTAATCCAATTGGATATGGAAATGGTTGAAAATGATGCCACTGAGGAACAATATTGGAACTGGGTGTAAAAATGAATGTGAGGATCACGTCACTTGCCACAGGCTCACGTATGAACGCAGTCAACAAAGTGGCTAATGAGAAACAAGGAAAGGAAAATGGGAGAATATTTAAAGGACAGCAGGGACAGAGTGATATGAGAATATTATCACTGAAAACTGTAACATACTCATTGCACAGTGATATGGTGATTCAGCAACCGAGATTTAAGGGTTCAGATTGTGTCCGTGTTTGGTGCATGTGCAGTTTATGCACATCCATCCTGTTGCCCCTGAGGACTTTGGCTTCATAATGAATTCCAAGTACATACCGTTAGGTGAATTAATATCTCTAAATTGGCCAATGTGTGTCCTATGAGGGCAGGCATTCTGTCCAGTGTGTTCCCCTGCCTTATGTGTTTCAGGGTAGCCCCCAGGGTAACTGTGAGCATGTATTTGGAAAATGGGTGGATGTTTTTGAGAACAACAATCCATCAGTATCGATATTATGTGACTGGTAACATTAAAATTGTAATTAAAATCTCCAGTGAGCACTACAAAGAATATTCAAGAAGCAGGAACAAGAAGTGATGTCAGTTTGTGATGGAAATGTGCAAAAACAGTTGCGAACTTGTTGGAAAAGAAAGATTAGAAAAAGAAAGTTGAGGGAAAAAAATCTAACAATGTACACTTGAATAGCATCTATCTAAACTGTTAATATACCATAGAGAAACAGAGAGGAGTTTGACGTGTACCTCATGCAGCACAGGAAATGAGGCAGCGAGACACCTTGGTGCCACCTACATTTGAGTAGTAGTATGTAAAATATTTACTGATAACTGTCTAAACGTTAAAATTCCTAAATGATTTGTGCCTGACAGGAGATGAGTTTGTGCTATAGCAACATAATTTTAACACTTATCAACATCCTGGGTACTGAGTGCAATAAACAAGAATAAATCTAGCCTCAATCATCCTTGTACACCTTCATTTCAAAATGTACTACACACCATTGCAGTCTCAAGTGAACAAACTCAATGATCATTTTCCTCTAGGAAACAGCTGGCTATGCATTTGACTGACCATACAATCATACTCACACCATGAGGTACAAATTGACTGCTTGAAATTGAACATTAATACTTCTGACTGACAAAATGTTTGCTCCTTCGCGAGTGAACTAGCAAAGGAGCTCAATAATATCTGAGTTTCTACACAGCAAAAGTATTCAAATTCATGCTTCTTGGTTGGCTGTCAAGAACTGTCATGAATAATTATAATGCAAATTAAGCATAATCGGATTGCTGCCAATATGCACAACCTTTATAAATTTACTAAACTGGCAACTTGCATATCATATGACACAGCAATGTACTGTAAAACCTGCCAGCAGTCAACACTTCCGGCAGCCAGGCCGAGCCATACCCCTCCTTGGCTTCCCTCAATATTACACATAAATATTGCCTCCTAATTAATCCTCCTAATCTCACAAATAGTCTGAGGATAATATATGTATCTCCTTGAAGGATAAATTTTGTGAGGTATTATGCCTACTCTTTGCTGAACTGGTGGCCAACTGTGGTTCATGCATTCTTGACTCTTTTCTGGCAGTTCTGGACTTGGCTTGCATTTAGACCCTGACTCTAGGATTATATATAGTGCATTCCTTTACTCATTGTGAAGCATTAAACCCCCTTACTGTGCCGTCTGATCTTGGAATTCTATAATTATACTGAAAACACACCATATCTAGAATGAAAAGTGGCCATCTTGTTTCTCTGTAGAACATCCTGACCATTCACTGTACATCCAAACATGCAGACAAGAAACCCAAAAATGTTTCAATAAATAGAACCCATGGAATTCCCTCTATGTCTGCATATGGAACTGCCCAACAAATGGAAAAAAATGTCCTGGCTACTTTTCAATAACATGCATTTGTTTTTAATTGTAATAATTTTATTTGCTAAATGCAAAAGTGAAAAGGAACATTTTTTTTGTCATATGCTTATAACCTCATCTGTTACCCATCTGATTTTGTACTAGTTTTTCACTGCACCAAAAGGAACATTTGCAATCAATGAATAAATTATATATCAATTAACTGTTATTAATATAAATACATGCACCTGACCTTAACACCAAATTAACAGTGCATAAACTCTGAAGTCAGTGTGATTAGGTACAAACCACTCTATTCCAAAGACATGGAACAAACTCTGCAGTTAACAAGCTATATAACTTTAAGGGATTACTAAATAATGAATATACTGTACATACATTTTTTATAGTATTATGACTTTACACCCCTTTCAATCTCTATTTGTTTTTTTACAACAAGTTTGGCCAATTGATCCATTTCATGTATCACTTCCATTTAAGTAACTGTCACATGACACCAATGTTCCGAAGTGAAAAACAGCATAAGATGTTATTAGTTGCTTCAATTTGCAAAGAAACATACATGATGATCAGCTTGACACTTTTCAGATTAACAGTGTAACAAAATGTTAATCAAAAAAAAAATCTACACACGTGTACAGTGTATGTATGTGACAAATAAAATCTGAAAATAGACTATACCCTACTTTAACCGGTCTTCCCTATGAAACATGGATGATTTTCATAAAAAATTACAGCATAGATAAGTTTAGGCTTCCGATCCCACTATGCATATAGAAGAAAAAAATGGCTGAATCGGAACCCACAGGGTCATTAGCGGCAGAAATGCAGAAGTTCTGCATTAGCTGGAGATTAACGGAATTGTGCCTGATATACTTACCAGAGAGGTGCTTTACCTTTACATCTACCTTTAAATTGTTTTAAGCAGATTCGGATTTCTGCTAGTCAGGGGTGCCCCCTAAAATGTTTTTTAGCCCCTCCCCCCTCAAAAAAATGTGTATGTACCGGTAAAGACCCCCCCCCCCCCATCCATCTCTAACTATGGCCCTGCTGCTAGTTATATTTTTGGTGAATGTTCTTTTGCTCTGTGGGTGTTCATTGATTTACTGTATATGGTGAGTAATCATCACGTGGCTCACTGCCTTTTGTAATTTAAGTAAGCAAGTAAGTAACCATAAATAACTGCATATGTGTGTGACCACACGTGAAATACTGGTGGACCTCTTTCCCACACGCTCATGCGGGCCCTTTTGTGTGTACGTGTAATATTTAATAATATAGCGATATCACAAGAACGGTTAAGCTTGCAGCTTATCCAAAGCTGATAATTTAATGGTGGGTGGCATGGTGGATAACTGGATGGAAGAAAAAAAAATATCAGCAGGGATTTTCCATTTTTCACATGCTATTAATGACAAAGTAATTTAACTTTGAAGTTTCACTATGAACACAAAGAAAACTACCCTTGGATAAGCGTCAGACCCCCCATGACCAAGATAAGCACCTAGAAGGTGGGTGAATGGATGGATGGATGGATGGACAAAGAAAACTAGGCCTGCAAGAAAAATGTAATCAATTATTACTAAGGTCCATATTTTACCTGACAATAACTGAAAATTTATAAGTGAGGAATGCTTTATTTTTTATTATGATCTAGCTACCAGTAAAACTCATAAAAAGCGAAGTAAAACAATCTAAACGAATAGACACAGATATGATTTTTAGGCATACTAAAAATGGTGATTGGAAATACTGTCCATTCTTTGTCAGTATTAATCTGAGTGATTACATTCTGAACACAGAGACACGCAAATCAGTGATTCAGCAGTGCTTGTACCTGATGGATTGAGCAGTCTCCATGTGATGGTTGGATCTGGCCTCCCACTGGCTAGACAACTCAGTGTCACGTTGCTGCCTTCGTTGATAATGATGTCTTCAGAAACTTTATAGATATTTGCAGGAACTGTAAAAAAAAATAAATGCATAAGGTTGTTACTGTACCATGAGATAGACAACTTGAACCATTCGTGCGCAGTTACACAGCAGAAATTGGGCAGTCATGGTGTTCGTTTAGCCGCCCATGCTGTTGATCGTTTTCTGTTTACCAGAAGAATCCTCTATCATGCAAATGAATCTCAGTAGTAATCTAGGTTTTATTATGACAATTGCAGAAAAAAAACAATTTAAATGAATAAAATCATACCAAACTAGCATGAATATGCCCTGATAAAAAAAAAAATTAGGAGAGAAGATGCAATACTTAATTGTAATTTCTTTGACACCATTGAAAACAAATGCATTCATTCATAAATTGGTAGGGACAACAGGAAAAACAAACTGACCTCAATGTTCTCCAGTGGCTTAAATCATGCACAGAAATTATATAGCTTGCTGATAGTGCAGCTCCCTGCCATATATTCAGACTGTCTTAAAAAGCTATAATATCCTTCTTAACCTCTGTCACCAAAATTATCTCATTAACATAAACCTTGGTAAAGATTCCAGTCATTAATTTTTAAGACCTGCAATGTGTTAAGATAATAGCAATAAATAAAGGGTGTTTACGTAAAGCCTATTTTGCAGGGAACCTCTAAATCTCAGTTTGGTGCAGCTACAGTTTGCGGGTTAAGGGCCATAGAGAACGTCTTGTCGCTCTACTGACTGTGACTAAAAGACATTCGGTACGCCAGGAGGTGAAAAATGAAGAGCCGAGTGAATATGATTTCCTTCTGTTTCTGACGCGTGGTGAAACCTTTCCATTAAATTAGGAAAAATGTAAGAGGCAGGAGGTGGCAATATAGTTACCACTAACAAAGTGAAAAAGTGGGCCGTGGCATCTTGATGTAACTACAGAGTGCAGCACTAGTTCGCCAGTGTGTCCTCAATTTCAGACAGTGAACAGGGTTCTTGTGACAGAAACACTGATGGATTTTTTTCTTTTTTTTGGAGCTGTAAAAAAACTAGCAGAGCTGGCTAAAAAAGAAGTATGAATTAAATGCAAATGCAGTATTGCTACTTTGTACTGCAAAGTGGTATTATGAATAATGTATGAATGAAAGAGCCCATAACAGAAGAGTTCAATCATAATTAATAAGTAAATAGAGAAAATGAAAGATATTTTTCTGGTTTGCTTAAATGGAATTCACTTCCAATTATAGTATAAGGGGTTGAAAGTGCTAAAATTTTATCAATTAAGAGATGGGTTAAACTATATATTGGTTAACTTGCTGCTTGGCATTATGTTCAAATAAATAAATAAACTGTAAAGAAAAAGATTTCTAAAATTCTTTAGTCATGCACTTCATTGAAGACGCAATATTCCACAGCAGAGCAGAAGTAGTATATTCTTAGGGTATAAGGGCACTCAGCCACTCTCCTTTTTTGGTTTAGCGTGATGTTTTGTACAGTAGCCATTAAACCAACCATTTGACAGGCATGAGGGCGCTAGCGCACGATTTCCAGGAGATCTGGAATTACTGGCAGGAGTTGGGGGGGAGACTGATTTCTGGGAGGCTGCTGGAAAGAGGTGGGATGACTGTCTAGACAAAGCAGTGGACGCAGACATGGAGGAGGTGGAACTAAAGGCTTGCAGAACATTTACGCAAAACATTTACGCAGAACATTTACGTTCACCAGCTAACTGTACCCGCAACTTTAATCACACATTTATAGGAATTCTCATTGGATATAATGTGCAGGCTCCATGGGGTAATGTTACTCTATCATTATTTTGAATGGAATCTACAAGAACTTTTAATTTTTCTTATTAAATATAAGAAATCTCTGACAGCTTCCTTGAATCGCCGCTAATTAGGAAGATGATGGCCAGATTTAGTCTAGGGCATCTACCTAAGCTTAGCAACATCTAGGGGCTAACGTTAACATTGTACCATTCTTACTAAATCATTAAAGTGAATAGAGGGTGCTAACGTCTAATTTGAAAGCCCATTCTGCATGAACGGTGCCACTGTCAGCACTGTATGGACTCAACAACGGAGTTAAAGCATTCGGCTGTGACGCTGGCCCATGGCAGTAAGAACTTTCTTTGTGGGCATAGCATCTAACTTGAAATGATGAAATGATTATACTTTACTGATCCCGGGGGGGGGGTTCTCTTTTCACCTACCCCATCTTGCTGTCTGTAGGTGAGAGCAAGCTTGGAAGCGAAGGGCAGCCACCCGTAGTAGCGCCCAGGGAGTTGGGGGTTAAGGGCCTTGGACAAGGGCCCACGGACATGCTGAGGCTCGAACCAGCAACCTGGTTAACATACTGGTTAAACTGGGTCTAGTGACTCAAGTGGATCAAGCAAAATATCAATAGACTGTATGATTTTAGCGGACAGCTGAACCCCACAATAACACAAAATACAACTAATTTACAAAATTGCAATTCTGTTAACTAATTTATTTTAACCTTTTATTTAATATTTATTTCATATATTCAGACTTATGCAGTTTATGTTTTGTGAGTGCCTTTGTTCTGTCTTGTCTTATCCTGTCACACATTACTGATTGAATGTTGCAAGTAAGATTTCCTATGTACTGATGTGCAAAAGGCAAACGAAGAATCATGAATCTTAATTTCTCACGGTCACCATCAGAGGCAATCATGAGAGCTCTCTCTACAAGCCATGTTCCCCATATATCATGACTATATACATTGGACTGTTACTCCAACTCCCTTTTAAAACAAGTCATTTTCAACCAATTTCTCATCTGTGTAGAAACAGACTAAATGGCTCGATTTAAATGGGGCAACTCAATCTGTTGGATATATAAAAATATAATGAATAAAATATGAACAGGAATCTTTCTTGGTTCTACTACTGGTATTCCTTACCGCATCTTTTCATAACAGGCACAATAAAGTCTGACAGCAGAGTCCTTGGAAATGATGACAGCGGAGATAATGACCACAGTCTTGGTGTGGGGTGCAGGACTGGTGTGATGGATATTTCACAAGGGGGGCAACTGCCTGCACACGCTTGCAAAGAACATTTACTGGATAATACTCTCTTTGGCCCTTTAGCATAACATTTCATTAACTAGCACAATCCCTAAACCACCAAAAAGAAAACAAACTATTACATTCAAAAATAAGACACGGCTACATTTTAGTATTGCATGTAACCTTCCTACTGATGCATTCATCAGCTATGGAATGAGCTAATTAGTCAAATCTAAGGCCGTCCCATTAAATATTACGACTTCCATCATAAACATATTAAACCAAACTGTGCAATAAACATCACATCCTGTTTTTCATTCTATACTCACTTCACTGAATCACTCAAAATGTCTCAAAATCCATTTCTAGATCTCATTTCAGGAAGCGATTAAAAATCCTAGTTAACATACTGACATTCTGATGGCATTTAGGTCTAACAGTGATTCTACAAGTTTATGTACTTTCTTAACTCATTTCTGATTGACTGTTTTCTTATATTCTAACAATTATCATGGTTTCTTTCCAACTTTACTTTCAGTCCTTACCACCCAATGAGGGAAAAGAGTAAGAAAAATCTCTCACTACATAATGCAAATAGTCAAGTCTGGGAGTCTCTGCCGTCATGAAGTTCTCCTCTAATAAGACGGGAAAAGGTTCATTTTGACTGATCTGACTAGGTAGGGAACCTTATTGAGGTCAATTACTTGTTATTGAAATTATTTCTTGGCACTTGGTGTCTTATTGTAAGAAGCATTACCTTAACATAAAACAATCACAAATGGATACACTGCTACAATGAAGGAATTTACCTGTTTGTCAACCGTTTTCAGATATCCTGGTGGATATTGCTCATCTTTTCTTTAAGGGGCTTAACGGGTTCCATGAAAACATACCCTATACCATCACATCCCACCAGTTGGCAAGAGGCTCCTACTTAAACTCAAAGCGACAGGTATTTTAGGTACTGTAGCGACCTGGATTGATAACTGGTTAACAGATAGGAAGCAGCGAGTAGTTATAAGAGGCACAATGTCACAGTG
>JAODJU010000036.1:6767000-6782152 GCA_026776725.1 Gnathonemus echidnorhynchus | reverse complement strand
TGTGAAACACGGGGAATCCACACTGGGTTAACGAGGGGGCGTGGCACACAGGAGGAGCAGACGATCGGGATATGACATTTATTATGAAATCTTAAATTAGCCCTGTAGATTAACGAAAAAACATGATGCAACAAGCTTTCACCACCACCTCTTCTGCTTGTCAAGTGGCGATATTAGACAAAAATGTAACAGGGAAATCGGTATTGGTCAAAATTTTCATATTGGCGCACCATGGACAATATGTTTTTTGCAGATCAGAAAGGACGCACCTGAATTTAACAAACAACTAATTTCCAGTTGCAAGTAATGTTAAACATAAACTTCATTATATATAAAGAGCCTTGTTTGCTCTTAATTATAACATCTGTTTTTCTACCCTCTTCCTGTCATATAATGCAGTCCTATCACAATAGGTGTGGGAGTGGAGTGTGCATATCTTGAGATAAAATCCAGCAGGAGCATAATAGGAGAAATATCAGAGAAATTGTTTGTGCTAGGCTTGCTGGCACATCTGTGATCAAGACAGCATGTCCTTGTGGTGTATCGAGAGCCACGGTATCCAGGGTAATGTCGGCATACCACCATGAAGAATGGATCACATCCAACTGTGGACCCAGGAGGAAGCTATATGAAAGGGATCCCCAAGCACTAACGCGGATTGTATCCAAAAAACATCAAACTACAGCTGCCCACCTCACTGCAGATTAAATGCGTACCTTGACTGTCCTGTTTCCATTAGCTTCACAGGGTCAGTATTCATGGTCGGGCTGCTATCGCCAAACCTTTGATCACTCGTACCAAACATCTGTTTCAATGGTGCCAGTAGCAGAAATCTTGGGCTGTGGACAATGTGAAACATGTGTTGTCCTCTGATGAGTCCACCTTCACTGTCTTTTCCACATCTAGGACAGTTCTGGTGTGGAGAAGCCTCAAGAAGGAAGAAGTTTCTCACCCATACCATGTGCTTGAAATGTTTGAAAAAAATCTGTAAAACACTTTTAGAGTTACTGTGTTTTCTTCTTTTGCTGCCATACAGCGTGATTCTATCGTTTTTCCATCAATTTGATAATGAAATCCAGTGTTCACATTTCTCCATATATTGTTTTTCCAAAGCAGTAATAAGATCCATCAATTCACATTCACAAGGTCAAATGTGGTCTGTTCTCACCCTTCCTTTTGCTGCCCCTATGCAGCACTACGTCAGTTTTGGGGTTTATAAACATTTGATCCCTTCCAATTTGTCACCCACACAATGCATCAGAATAAGATCTACAGTACAGTATCAAACAGTTTTTGAGTTATTGGACCCTGTTTTACACCTGGTGCAAAGTGGTGCCAGGTGTGACTCAAATGTCTTTGCTAGCATTAACCTAATGCATCTGTCACTTTGCTGTCTAGTACCCACATTGATTAAATAGCAAATGTACTTGTGCCCATCTGAGCACACATGAGCGTATGTTATGTCTTAAAATGAGGCGGAATCAGGTGTTTTGTTGGCACATCGCTATCTTCAGCCAGTGGAATGTGATTGTGTTCTTGACCAACAAAAACTTGGTGTAAAGTCAATGGTGCAGTATTTCACTGTTATTTAGGTGTGTTAGGGTGTGTTATCAAGATAGAACACGTGACAGCGTGCAAGCATTCAAAAGATTGAAAATAATAAAAATGACAATGTGAAAGATCATTAATGTGTACATCAAAAACATATGTCATAATGGTAAGTCAGAATTCAAAATGACTTAATTCAGTCATTCCTGGCAGAGAGTTTACTTTCCCATAGTTATGAGATGACATTTGAGAAAAAACGTATTTTGATAAAGTATATTACGTAAACAGGCATACACCTGTCTAAGTATTATTTTAGAATCATCGTATTAAGGTTAAGGCTTCTGATGAGCCACACCTGTTCTAAGGTAAATACCAGGAGCAGGTGTGGCTCATCAGAAGCCAAGTGGGACAGAAAACCTATAGCTAGGACCGGAGTTGGAGACCGGACCGGAGTTGGAGACCCCTGATATAGGCAGTACGGTACAGTCGGCCCCCCGTATCCATGGGGAATTGGTTCTAGGACCCCCCCCGCATGTACCCTGTAGCTCTGTAGATTACTTATGATATCTGATACACTCCAAATAGCAAATAGAAAATACAGCAGGGAAATAAATGACTTGATAATGTAAATATAATTTCCACTTCCAGCGTAGTGCTCAGCTCGTGGCAAATTTAAGTTTTGCTTCTTGGAACTTTCTGGGGTGATTTTTAAAAAATATTTATTTTTGGAATATTCAGTTGGTTGAATGCATGAATGCAGAACTGGTTGCCTGATTGTATTCCTAAATATGACTGACAAAACCAAAATATCTGAAACAAATAAACATTAATAAATATAAACTATATTAACAGAAAATCATTAAATAATACATAAACAATTGAAATAAATTGTTTCATAAGCAAAGTTAGGTAATTCAGGTCCAGAGAGTAAAAGTCCAGACCGAGAATTTGTTTCAACCAACCACTTGAGAATTCTGTGACTGTGACTCTTTATGCTCAACTTGTTCATTGAAACAAAATCTTGGTCTGGACTTTTATTCTCTGGACCTGATTCACCCAACCCTGTTCATAAGCTATTAGCCTACCTTGGACTATAAGATAGACCTGAGAGGTCTTTGGCTGTTGTTTAGTCTGGATGGAGCAGGTGTAGGGACCTTCATCATACACGTCCACCTTCTGGATTCGTAGGCTATATTCCAGCTGACCCTTGGTGACAAGGTCCACTCGTGGATCCAGGGACCATTTGTCTTCCCCAGCAAAGATGATGTTAGAGCGGTTCAGCCAAGCCACCTTGGATACTTTGTCATCCACGTAACACCTGTTTATGAAGAGATGGAGAATCCAACACAACTGTAAAATAAATGCCATGAAATTAACTCAAGAGTCAAAAGAATACTGTACGGCCAATCTATATATAGAGAGTTTATATAAAATCATATATTTATTATTCCAGTTATAAAAAGTTTCTACTTCACACTGTTTTTTAAAATTAAAAATATTCCAGAAAAACTGGGCCACATGAACCATTTTACATTCCATCAATAGCAGGTATACTGCTTAAAGTAAAACTTTTGTACCACAATATACAGTAATTATTTCTTGACTGATAGTAAACTCAATCTTTTAATTTTCATAACACACAAAATTAATGTTGTGTTTAATATCAGCCTCCTTTTTTTTAATTAGCTTTGAGTACACACCATAAAATAAGAGATCCTACACAGTGTTATTTAAATAATTGCTGCAAAGTAGGGTTCATCCATGCTCTTGATCCCTCTTGTCTGGTTTTCTGCCATTTTTTTCATTAGCTGAGTCTCAGTCTATTCGTAATCTGCGGTCCTAACTCTCAGAATCAATTCAAGCGAGTCTTAGAGCAGAGCCTCCTGCTCTCTGGAAAGATCAAAACATACTGAAGCACACAAAAGACACAAACTGCGAGCTTGGTCAGACAAGTGGGTTGACTGATCGGGAAACTTCATCAGAAAGGAGCAAAACTACGGCAACATTAACAAAGGGTAACGCTACAGATTGACTCACAACCTACATGACTTATGATGACTCGCACATACGACTGAAGTGAAAAAGAAACATGAATGAATAAATAAAAGTAAATACATGTGAAAATAAATTTTGGGTGGTCGCACACACAGCGGTGTGGAGCTACCTAGTGTACACAAAGCGCTGTATGATAGTTGCTATGGGACAGTATTGTAGCACCGGCAGGGCGCATGTCCCAGCATGCCCTGCGTGCAGTTGTAAATAAATGTGTACCCTGTCCGATCCTCGTGTGTAATTAGTTTACATAAATCTCCCACCGTGTGTGTATATCTTACAGTTCAGCGTCTGACAACTTTGTGTTTCTTATGTATAATTGGTCCGGTGCTCATTGGGTGCTGTAGTCGTTTTCAGGACTACCAATGAAGATTGCGTTCTCCCCAGCAAGCAAGTCTCCGTCTCTTTCTCTGCTCCCGCGACGCCTCGGTCCGCCCGACGCCACAGTATTATACGTGAACATCCCAACCTCGTACGCATCTCCCGGTCTCATTCTCACACCGAAAAGCCAGTGCCGTTATCCTATTCCGACATACATCATTTTCAATGTGCAACCTGTCTGTCAGATCAGAACTGTAAGACCGGGACAGTCAGTATAATTATCCATTCCTTGGCTTACACTTTGAAACAAGCAATAAAGCTGAGTTCTGTTTATACACTAATGAGGATGTAGCTGTAGATATGAGAATAAGCAACGTTCTGGGTTCAACATGAGGTCGTGGGGGAACTCAGGAATGACAAGGACCAATTAAAGGTCGAATTCTATATATGAAGTATTGTAAACTTTTCAATCCTCATTCTTCAAAGCTTCGATTTCTTAATAGGAACTGCCCCATAGTCAGTTCATCTATAACAAGATTGTATGCCTTTCTGCACTTAGAAAACCAATCGTGTGACGCACAAATCCTATGAAGAATAGATTGATTAAGGACTCTGTCCTTCCTCAGAATCTGTGCAGTAACCAAGAACATTAAGTCACTTAAAATATTAGTTATAAAATATTGTTTTATTAGTTTATTATATTAGCATACTTTCTATTGTAAACAGTTGGCAAATGCAAGCTCTCTAAATCTCAGCTTGCACACCCAGTGGTTAGAGAGTCATAGTGAGCATAGAAAAGTACCTAATGTCTTCTCATATAGTTGCTAAATGTTTTGCTGTGCCCTTTCATAAAATGCTGAAGGAATCTAAAAAATTGGCAAATCTAGCAAGAAAGTTAAGTTTGAAATAGGGCCCAGACTGAGACTGAAACAGCAGCAACAGAGTGTACCAGAAGAGCAATATCCCCAAAGGAAGGAAAATGCCACATTAAGAATAATTTATTGGGTCTGCAAATATAATACACATGAACTGTGTACCTAAAACAAATGAGTTCTCAAGTGAAATTTGAAATATTGGGTATAAATCACACTAACATTTTCTGAGAAAGAAATGCAATTCAGAAGAAATTATATACATATATTCTTGGGATTGTCCACCTGCTAGAAGCATGTAAGTAAAAACTACGATACACAAAAGCCTAATAAGATTAATTCAAATTACACAAAGATTGCTATTATTTCTTTTGCTGTTTATTATTGATGCCCCCCCACCATTTTCCTGCAGGTAAGACTGACATACAATGCTGATGCAAAAATATTCTAGAATCTAATTAATAACAGAGATTAATAATATGGCTATGCTATAAATTAGAGGAATCATATTTTGGGATTTTCCATTTTTTTATCCATGAATATTACAAAAATGTAATTTATTTAGTAAAATACAACAAATGCATTGGATTATACTAGGCAGGCTATTCTCTGGATTGGATGACAGTTCATTACAGAGCTTTACATACCCATCCATCCATCTTCTGAAACTGCTCATCCTATTCAGGGTCATGGGGAGGTCTGGAGCCTATTTACAGGCACAAGGCAGGGAGCAACCCAAGGATGGGACACCCACCCCACACAGGGCACACACAGACCTAGGGGCAATTTGGCAACTCCAATTAGCCTCAACATGTTCTTGGACAGTGGGGAAGAGGAGAGACTGGAGTACCTGGAGGAAACCCCACGACGACATGGGGAGAACACACACACGGAACCCAGGGGGAACAGAGATCCCCGATATGTCAGGCCTCAGTGCTAAGCACCATGTCACCCCTATTTTACTATTTACTATTTTTAAAATATATGAAGACAGTAACTGTGAATCATGAACCACAGAACCATGTTTATAAAAATAACAAATGTACACAATCTTCTTTTCAATAACAGAACAGTTGGGTAATTAGCCTATGTGTAAGGTTAAGGCCCGAGTCCTTCATTTGAGTCCCTCATGGTATTTGGCTGAAATACTGTTGCTACTTTTTAGCAACTAGAAAAACTTAAATGTATGAAATCTGTCAGAAGCAATGTTGGTGCACTGGTGTAATGTAGCACTAATGAGGACGACTGAATGCTCTATGCAGCAGGAAGGAGAGATTCCAACTTAGCCAGCCAAGGGGCAAAACCACCTATTAGCTACTGAAATACATAAGATAGATTATTCAATCAAGATGAAATATTAGCAACAAAAGTATGAATCACTCTTCACCCTCTACATAACTGATTCACAGGTCAGATAAAATGGTTAATATTTGCTAAATTTGTAAAACCTTTTAGTGAACCATGACTTATTATCCTATAGCCAGAAGCAAAGCCACAAATATCAGCACGGACACCTTTTACAGTTGTTATTTGCTAAAATTTTACATTTAAATTCTAATAATACTATTATATAATCTTATTCTGACGACTTTCCCATATATATGCAATGCTGTCCTTACCCACATCCTTACATAACGGAGAAATGCAACATCACTTCAGTAATGTCTGTTTGTGTAGTAATATCTCACATAGTACCACCCATTTGTTTTGTAAGGAGCTAACAATCAAGATTCAGAATTCACACACTTCCTGCCCAGAAAGCTGATGTGTACACCCCCCCTCTCTTCCCACTCCTCTGTCTCAGGCATAATCATTCTACCAGCTACAGAATTGGCACGGAGACCTTCCGATCACGGGCAAAGAGTCTTAACCTGCACGCCACCCCTAAATAAGTAAGATTTACAGATTCCAAGCAGACTCGAGCAGCCCTATCGGAACAGCGAATCAAAAGGATTAACTAGGCATCCCACCTCAGTATCATTATTTAAGGGGAACACTTATCACCTCGTTAGATATTTAAGGAAATGTCCACAGGTGCCAGGGAGACAGGGCTTTCAAATGTTGCTGTAACATAGACAATCTGCAGTCAGAGCTCCCACATGTCGTGTCATTAGTGCACCTTTATTGGGGAGCAATATTTTATGCATATATTGCATTATCACACTCATTATGTGTCGCTTTCAGAATTTCTGCACAGGACTACACAATCTGCAGCCAGATTACTCCCAATATTAGGCCTACTACTGGGGCATGACTTTAACCCTTTATATTCTTTGCACATGTATGATGTAATTGTGTTACAGTATGTAGCTATGTGGCCACTTAGGCTGATGTCTGTGTTTTGGATTGACTTGCAATTGATATGTATATTGTTGCAAATAAAATGCATTTTGATTACTTTGTGGTTGTCTGAAATTACTCACTAGTAAATTTATAGGTAGTGATGTTACAATGTGTCATTTGTAATTTTCGCTGATGGGAAGGGGGAGGGGGGTAGTGATCAGGTTCCAGTAGAGGCCCATTACAGACCAAAAGGTTGACCTGTGGTTGAGAAATCCTGCACAGCACAAGAACATTTCCATTAACTTGGGGTAAATGGTGCCATCAAATGCCAGTGGAAATGCCAATCAGCATTATACTGGCACTCCCCATCATCAAGGTGCCTTTCGAGCACATTGGCCTGGACCTGGTTGAGGACGAGATCGTGAGCCACTAGGTACCCTGAGATCATTATGGTCTGCGGGACCACCTCGAAGAAATCGGCCTGGGAGATGTTCGAACTGTTCAGCAGCACAAATATCTCCCAAAGAAAAGTCAGGGCACGGCATTTATCACCAAAATGGTGAAGAACGTCTAAGGCTTCTCAAGGTTCACTACCAGCATACCTCGGTCTACCACCCCCAGATGCACAGCCTCATCCAATGATTCACTCAGACACTCAAACAGCTGCGCTGATGTGTCAGCGATAAGGGTGGCCATAACTGGGTCATGATGCTGTCCTATGTCCTCTTTGCCATCTGGGAAATTCACCAAGCTTTCAGGGGATTCCTCTTTAAGTGACCTCTTTGAGTGATGACCTTGGGGCCTACTCGATGTAGCAAAGTAAGCCTGGGAGCAACAAACCTCACTGTAACCCCAATATGGTGGAACACATCTGGGACATGAGGCAGAGGATTACAAAGATCATGCCGATCATCAGGGAACACATGGACCAAGCCCAGCAGGCCCAACAATAGTATATTCCCATTCTACCCAACTCTGGTAGTTCCACTTTGGCAATCAAATCCGTGTCCTCATCCTACTTCTTGTAAGTTCTTTACACCATGGTGAAATATCAGGTCAGACAACCTGTGTGAGATCGCTGATGGCTACCAGGATGTGTTCTCCAGTCTCTGAAATCATACCCATCTCATCCAGCATCACACTGAGATACTCCTGTGGGTCATCATCCACCACAGGCCCTACAGAATCCTGGAGGCACTGAGAAGGGCAGCTGAAAGGGAGATTGAGAAGACATGGCACCTGGGTGTGATCAAAGACCCCTAAAACTCATGTTCCAGCCCCATTATGATGGTCCCCGAACTGGATAATACCCTGTGGTTCTGCAGTGATACAATCCATCAATTGAATGAAGCTGCCCAACTCGACTGCAATTCCATGCCTCATATGGATTAAGTGGTTGAGTATCTATCTAAGGGCCACTCATCCACAAATCCACCCCAGATCTCACTAAGGATTATTGGCAAATACCCTGTAGCAAGTGAGCGGGACTCACGACTAACTGCCAAGTGTTACCTAGGGCTCTCTGAGGCCCACTACCTGGGGTCTCTCATCAGAAGGGGCCCCTCCAATCCCATGAGAAGAAAGTCAAAGCCATCGCTTCTGGCATTGTGCATTCTGCTTGGAGCCTAAGGCCCCCTCATGGTCATTGGGGGGGGGGACAGATGCAGACACAGAAGAAAATTATGGGTTTGGAAACCCCTCTGTAGCAGCCAATAATGTAATAACTACCAATGATGTAATAATATGCCAATAATGTAATAAATTTCTCAGTTCTTAATGTAATAAAAGTAATAAAAATGTAATAACTGGCCAATAATGTAATAACATTACATTATGGGCAAAAGGTTATTAGGCTATTGGTTCAGAAAATGTATTACATTATTGGCCAGTGATTACATCATCGACTTTTATCACATTAATAATAGAAAAATTATTACGTTACTAGCAGTTATTATGTTATTAGCTTCTAGACTCCACCCCCACCCCCAATCAGACACATATCCAGTTATGAAAATTACCAGTTTGAATCCCCCATTCCCCCTAAAAAATACCTTCTGCCTGGTCAGTGAAATCTACGGACGGGGACTCCCCCCAGTCAAATTTTTTCTCTGGCTACGGGCCGTGGTATATGCATGTGACATGATACTGAACCAGTGATAGACACTGCCATTGAATAGGGAACCAATCACTGACCAGATGTTAAGAGTGTTATTTCCTGAATCAGTTCGCGTTACTCTTAAGCAGCTGGAAGCTTAACAGTGCTGGTTAAGTTTCTTTGTGTGTTTACGATTTTTTCATTATAATGATATAACATACTGTTTTTTTTAGTCCAAGAACTTTGGACCAGTTGTGCTGTGACCAGCAAAATAAGATCAAAGATGAATATGTACACCACTTGCATTCACAAAAAAACAAAAACTATATATAAGCTTTTTTTTTGTGGATTTCTGTAACCTGTAACTGAGGGGCAACGGACAAAAGTAAAGAGAAAGAGGGAATGATGTGTTTATGAGTAGAAGGCATGCAGGAGGATGCTTCTTACTCGATGGGAGTTGGGATGCATCCAACAGATATGCCAGATATTCCAACTTGACATTTCCCACCTGGGGTGTAAAACAATGGAGTCCAGGGCCACAGATTTCTGTGGAAGCCAGTAGCTTTGCAGGCGTCTGGCAGTGAAGTGCCAGGTCAACAACCTTCATCATAATGTCATCTTACAGAGATACAGCAGCTTTTACTTCCCGGGAGTCAAGCACAGACAACCCTACAGTACATGGACAAAAGATGCATCTGCGGCAATCAAGAAAGCACACCGACGTCTCTACTTCCTCGGAATTCTGAAGATCCAGATTTTGCTAGTAGCCATCACCATCTTCTACAAATCCATTCTTATTCGGATACATTACATCATGGCACGGCAATTGCTCAGCTCCGCAAGGATTGCTTAGGTCGTTGCCAGGACGCATCTGTCTTCCCTTCAGGAAATTTCCATCAGAAATGTAGGCAATATCATGAAAAACTCCAGTCACCATGCAGAGTCACTTTTCTCCATCCTCCATTCTAGAACATGGAAGGGAAACATCAGATTCATAAACAGTTTCTATTCCTGAGCCATGAGGCTCCTCAACTGCTTCTGCAAGGCCAATGTAGATGAAAATTCTGGTCATTTGCACAGACTAAAATCACCACTCGTCTGTTTTTCTTTGTAATAGAAATCTTGATTTGTGTTATTTATTGTGTGTTTCCACATTGTTAGTCTTACTTACAGAACTTACAGTTTCTGTTGTGATTATTGTCTAACATTGTTACTTTCTGATATTTTTGTTAATGCACTGCCTCTCTGCTGGAGTCATTCAGCTAAGCATCTTATTGTAGCAAATATGTATGACCAACCAGGGGTTCATGAGAAGCCTATAATTATCACACACACACATTTATGTTAAACACCACTCATATCTCCGGGAGAAAAAACAAATACGATAATCTCTATGCACATTTACCACATTGAGACGAGCTGATTCAGTGCCACATAAAACCTGGAAAAACTGAATAGGAACATATACTGTATGATGTATGGGCATGAAACAGGAACTAGAAACTGTAACAAATGAAACAGATGTGATGCTGTTCATAATGACAACCAAGACAGGGTTTGCACCAGAAAGACATGATTTATCCAAGACATTTGGAATGGGGTCAGTGGAGAATATTGCTTTCAGGAAACCAAAATCACTGAAAATATGTGTATAGGTGTGAATTTGTGTATAAGCTAACAAGGGATTTTAGTTAACAGACATTTTTCTATATCTACCAATCACATGAGTCATTCACCTGTATTTTTTCTTTTTTGTGTTTGTGCATTATTATAAACATTATTATGTTTTCTTAAATGTCCTGAAAATTGAAAATTTTTTGCCATTAGTTTTGACACCTTACATTCAGGAGGAGTAGAAAAGTTTTATTTTATCTGTCTAATTTGCATTTGGAAGGTTATAAAAGTCTCTAATCGCCCTAAACATAATAAAATGAAGTTCACACCAGTGGCAACTGTCACTGCTTTTTGGAGGTGCATTAAACCAAAATACACTTTTTGTGTTACAGCTTCTGTTTGAACTAGTTTTAAGGCACCAACACTTTTGACAGTTTGGCTACAGTTGCTGCATTATTTATATATAACAGCGGAATAAAGCAAAACAAATGTCTAACGCTCTGCAAGACTAATAATGAGCTAAGCAGCAAACGCACCTCACTGCAAGGTATCTGAGCCAATATATCATTCATATAGATAGTAATCTTTGATAAATCCATAATCATACATTAATCAGAAAAATATATATGACTGGGAGAGTCAATTTCTTTCATTACATTTCTAATATAGAAAAAAAAAACATTTAAATGCTATCAGTGGTTGAAGGTGACCATATACAGGGAGATCCACATCTGAAAACTTAAAGTAATGTTAAATACAACAGTTGTGTTCTGCACACTTAATCTTGACCTAGCGTCCACCCTACAAATGCAAATTAAGATTTGCCATTCAATCAATACCTTCAATACAAAAACACTCATGTCAGTGGTATAAATCAGTTAATGGTATAGTTTCAGGAGTTTTTTATTTGCTTATTTTCGCAGAACTAGTCGTGCACGAGGTGCTATCAGGCACATTTGAACCTCTTTACAGTACATGCGCTGCTTTCTCACACAGAGCAGCCTATCACATCCTGTTATTCTGATATGCATAGTCAAGGACGTGCTGCATTACCTTAATATAATGCATTTTAGACCTGTATTTTAACACACAAACAAAACCAAGAAAATGTAAAAAATAAATAAGCAAATTATTTACATTTACAACTGTTTCCTGGGCTAGTAAAAATACGTATACCCGTAGTTTCATCAACTTGTTTACTGACTATAATTTGCCTTGTTTGAAAGTTAGCAGGCAGTAGTTTTGAGGGCCCTGGTTTTCACAAAGATGAGAACATTTTAGAGCGACTACATTAGGGGAAAAAAATCATACCGTGTTCAAAAGATCTAGCAGTGAAGCTAAGAAGACAACATGCTGAAGCCTGGTAAAGGATTGAAAACCATTTCAAAGGATTTGTGAGGCCATCATTTCACTGTGAAAAATATAGAAACGGAAGAAATTCCAAATTACCAGCACTCTACCAAGACCAGATATTTCATCAAATTCATCCTGATGAATAAAAAAATGCTCCAAGATGTACCTAAGATAACATCAAATGAATGTCAATGTGTGTGAATAAGCAATTAGAAGAAGACAAACTTTGTCTTCATGGGGGGTCAGCAAATCCTCTGAGAAATAGCATAAAAGCGCCTCGAGTTTGCTGGAGATCGCCTGGATTAAAAACATCACTTCTGGAACTATATGCTCTGTACAGATGATTAAAGGGTGGAATTATTTAGCTGTAAGGTAAACTGTCATGTTTGATGCCAACCAAAAGCTGCCTTTGAACATAAGAACTTCGTACCAAGTGTAAAAATCTAGGAGTTGGGCAAATTGTTCTCAAAGCCATGATAACAACAGAGCCCTAAGAAAGTTTAATCCTTTTAAACATTAAGTGCTTTTAATCTACCTAACAGATAACATTCCACAGAAGGATAGACAAAGCTGAAAAGACCCTGTGGATAATTATCAGATGAAATGAACAAAAGTAATACAGAGAAATCATATGAATCTGTGGTGGAAGAGCTGTAGACACAAAAGGAGAAACCGTTTTATGTTCAGATCTGCCTCTCATGAGAGAATTGTAACAATTATTTATCAGACTTTTGTATAAACTCGCACTTGTCGCCACATACATACTCACAAGTCCCTTTATTAGGAACACCTGTACACCTCCTCTTTCATGAAAGCAGTAAATCACATTGCAACTTTCCCAGTTACCGTTTCAATATATCTTTCTGCTTCGCTTCACTCGCCAAGGGGACCAAAAAAATTCTATGTAGTTTTTCCAGATTGCAGGGGACCTGCGCCTCTAACCCCTGAGATGTGGACAGATTGACTGCTTGTCAAACATCAGAACAGTTTGACCATTGCATGGTTGCTGGTACCGGATGGGGTGGTTTGAGTATTTCAATGACTGTGATCTCCTGGAATTTTCACCCACACAAGTTTGTATAGTTGGTGCAAAATATATTAAAAAACAAAGAGTGAAATCCCAGTGAGGGGCTGTTCTGAGCAGAAATGTCTTGTTGATAAGAGAGATCAGAGGGGAATGATCAGACTGGTTCAAGCTGACAGGAAGGATACCAGAGCCCAAATAACTACTCTTTTCAACAGTTTTAAGCAGTGGTTAGGGAGGCTCTGTGGATTAGGTTTAGGTTTAGTTAGGTCATCGGTTCAAACCCAGTGGCCAGTGCTTAACCCCAATTGCTCCAGGGACATTAGCTGACCCCACTGTCTAATCCTTACTTGTACATAACTTTGGAGAAAAGCAGCTTGAATATAAATATCATGTAAATGTATAAACAGGCTACAGCAAATGAACACATCAGGTTCCGCCCATGTCAGCTAAGAACAGGAAACTGAGGCCACACTGGGTACAGGCTCACTAAAACTGGACGGTTAAAGACTGGATAGACATTGTATGGTCTGATGAATTTCAATAACTGCCGTGACATCCAGATGGCATGGAGTTTTATTTATTTATTTATTTTGACAATCCAAGGTTATTAAAGTGACTTTTTTTAATGAAATAGTTGGCCAAGTACTACACCTGGGTTTGGAAATGTTAAAATATAGCAACTGCCTGCACTGTTTCCATCTGTGTTGTCCTGTTTGACTGTTCTAATAGTGCATTTTGTGATAAAAATACATAAATACCATGGACTGCACGGCACCAAGGACGATGCACTAGGGCAGCACAGACTTGACCTTTCTCCCCGCGACCCGCACTGCCCTATCTGTGCTGTAAATACACACACCCCTCTGGCAGATTAATGGCTTCTGTGGTCCCCATGTCCTTCCTCCACACGACACTATTAACCCCACAGCTGACAAATGTAGCAGCATTAACATTAACTCACTTACACAAGAAGCTGATTTCCATTGATGTGGATTTATTTTGCACAAGATCAAATTCTAAATGTTTTCCCTTAGGCAAAATTTTAGAAGTGCACCTGTTACTGTAATAATTAATAGTGTAATGTCAAAATAATAAATTATATACTAAATTATATACTATACATATATTTTTAATTTTCAGCTTTCTGTTAGGGAAGGCATGGTGGTGCAGTGGTAAGCACTGTTGCCGCCGCCCCCCCGCATGCTGAGGTTAATTGGAGTTGCTAAATTGCCCTGTGAGGGGTTGGTGCCCCATCCTGGGTTGTTCCCTGCCTTGTGCCCTGTGAGGGGTTGGTGCCCCATCCTGGGTTGTTCCCTGCCTTGTATCCTGTGATGGGTTGGTGCCCCATCCTGGGTTGTTCCCTGCCTTGCGCCTGTAGCCTCTGCGATAGACCACAGATGACTGCACTCGGGTGGGATGCTGAAAAATTGCAGGTAACACGTGTTTTTTTGACTGATCCTGTTTTTTTTTTTTGTGAGAAAACCCTTGGATTTCCGAGGGGGCTGGTCCTTGGTGAATGACAACATGCTAGATGTGTGGATGTCCAGAGCCAGAAGCAGAGTGGACATTGTAGAACATACAGTAGGACGTCTGAGGTCTGCATTCAGCTGGGAGAGGTTCTATCTGGTCCATTATTTTACACCATATAGGACCAACAATGTATCTAGAAGGAAGTATCATTTTTGGAGAATCTTGTGGCTTCAGGAAGTCTTGAAGGCAAGATAATGCCTGAGACATTAAGTTCTTATATCCAGGCTAAGAGGACAGAATGACTGAATCGGACGATTTCTCAGGAAGAAGGGATGTGGGTGAGCTCCCCCCATGAAGCTTTCATGGTACTCGCTAGAACCTCATTAATAATGGTATGAAACACAAGGTTTCGAACCAGGCTGTGTCACCAAATATTTATGGTGGCCACTGAGCGTGGATTGCGGTCTTCCGGGGGGGGGGGGGTCTTTATAATGAGTGCTGTCAATTATGCAACTGT
>JAODJU010000036.1:6743206-6759444 GCA_026776725.1 Gnathonemus echidnorhynchus | reverse complement strand
GGGAGAACATGCAAACTCCACACACATGTGACCCAGGCGGAGACTCGAACCCGGGTCCCAGAGGTGTGAGGCAACAGGGCTAACCACTGCACCACCATGCCGCCCCTATGATGTAGATCTTCACCCGTTTAATGTTTTTTTTTTTTGAAGCAGTGATGAGACCCATCAAATACTTCTTAACGTATCACATTCACAAGGTCAATTGTCATCTCCTGTCACCCTACCCTTTGCTCTCACTAAGCAACATCTGATTCATTCCAGTTCCTCACCCATGTCTCCACAAAGTTAGAAAAAGATCCTTCAAATAGTTTTGAGTTATGACTCAAACAAGATCAAGTGTTAATACTGCCCATTTCTTTGCTACCGTAATGCACTGCTGCTTCAGTTTTGGGGTGCTCTGTATCAAAATTGAATAATTTCTGGTTTGTCAACCTTACAATGCCTCTGCAAAGTTTGAAAATGTCAAATACTTTTTGAGTTATCGTCTTAACTGGATCAAGTGTCTGAGATTGTCTTTTTTATTGCTATCATTATGTGGTGTTGTTGCAGTTTTGGGGTGATCTGTGTCAGAAGTTCCAGCTATTAACTTATACAATGCCTCTGCAAAGTTGGAAAAATATCAGTAAAGTACTTTTGAGCTATTGTCTTAATGAGAAAGTGTATTCCAAAATTTATTTTATGTAAAAAGTACACAACTGTAAATAAATCAATCTAGTTGTGCGAATGAGTGTTATTTTATGTTTTTGTTGAGTCTATTGTTGCTGAGTGCCTGCAAAGAGCAAATGTGCACTTTTGAAAACAACAACAAAAGAATATGATGGGGGGAAAAAAGCAGCAATCTACTTACAGGTAAATTGGCAGGTTTTTACTTCTCTCATGTAAGCGCAAATAATTTTCCAAAACAAAGTTTTTCACTTGCTGCCCTTATGTTTATACCTGGGATTAGAGAAGCCGTAGTTTTCTGTTGTTACTCAGATGATGATTTTCTGTTTGAAGAGGAGTCATGTGCTTCACAGCAAAACCTCAAAACAGATGAAACAGGGATCATTGGCTACTACACTTTAGAATAACAACCTGTTTAAAAATGTACGACGATATTGGTCCACCAGGAGAAGTCATTTTTACTACCAGTGATCTATATTTTATCTAAAGAAATATGAACTTTAAATTTACTTAAAATATGGTGGATAATGCAGTATAACCATACGAGTTGGCGGTCTAAGATACAATCTGAGAAGCAAGAAGTTTTATTAAGAACTGCAGGCAGCAAAGACCCATTGCATTTTAAATATGCTGGTGTGTGCTTTTTCATTTGTTGCATCATTTCATTATGAGCCCTTGCTTAAATCTAAACTGTTTTTTATATTTACAAGTTTCACAAGGTCCTGTTCTTTTCAGGGTCCTGGTTCTTTCTAAGAGATCTCGGAGAACCCGTTTAAATGTTGTTTTGCATAACTGAATACCTAATAAAAATTGCAGAAATTCGAAACACAACACGAAAAGCATCAAATTAAGAAGCAGTGATTAAAGCTGTGTGTAATTCACTGATTAACACAATTAAATTTCAAATTACTTCTGATTAAGGTTAGGGCTAGGTAGGGGTTAAGGTCGTCATGTTGGGATTAGGGTTTTCCCCATAGAAATTAAGGGAGAGTCCCCACAAATATATAATTACAAATGTGTGTATGTGTGTGTGAGCAAGAAATTAAGTAAAGAAATATCATAGTTTCTATGAAACTTATATATTCAAACAATAGAAAAGGACACTGCACATTTTCCAGTGCAGATTTGTGGCAAAAAACTGCACCATGGGTGTTACTCTATGTAAATACTATTCAAACCTCATCTTATTCTTGATAGAGAAGAGTGTGCATGGAAGTTAATGTGACTCAATAACTTATTTAAAGTGAAATCAATACTTTGTGCATTTTAATGAGGAGTAATGATTTAAAATTTAGTTACAGCTGATGTATGAACTGTTACAATCTATCCCTTCACAGCTTTGTACAATCAGCAGCTTTTACTGCAAATACTGGCCACAAATGTCATCATATAATGAATGATCCTTTTAAAGAGCGACACTACCTCTAGATTTCTTTTAAAGTGAAACGTCATCGCTTTCAAATAAATCACCATTCCTGGCAACCTATAAATCACTCTTTTAAAATTCAGCTTACATCAAAATTTAATCTACATGTTCATGGTTTTACTACACAGAAACGCCGTCACTGTGATCCTGACCTGAATGAGTGAGAAATTACAGTGCTGTAATATAAAACTGTACTAGCTTCAGTTATATAAAACAAACAAAAGCTGCCTAAACAAACCCAAGTAATGCAGGGAAGAGATGCACAAACATGCATAGAGCGTAGATGGCCCTTTCCCCAGAGGCAGGCAGCTATAGTGCTACACCACCTCATTAGTAACATCTAATTATTGTTAAAAGCTTAGTATAATTAACTATTGATAAATGCTTAGCATAAAGAACTTTGCCAGTTGCCTCTTGTATTCCAAAAACATACTGTATAGGTGAACCAGTATCACAAAGCATCGTACATTTTAGCACGTGTCTAACAATAAATTAGAATCCTATTTAGGGCTTCCATTTACTCTACACTTCCTGTAATAATCTCCAAACTTGCAGGGACCCTTTACTGGATAATTATTATGGATAATGAAGTGAAAATTTGCGATAACTTCACACATTAGTGACGTTTCTTCTAGTGGCAAGGCAAAGGGAAGCATGGTGACTGGAGGCTTAGTGCATAAGGCTATTGCATCACACTTTCAGGGTTGGGGTTGAATCTAATTTCTGGTATGGGGGGGAGGTATGTGTTGTGCAGAAATCCTTCTGGGTACTTAGTTTTGTCTCATACTCCAAGGACATGCAGACGCAGTGGTAGCTAATTGACCGCATTACGCCTATATGATTGTGTGTGCAAGCATGTGGCCTGTGATGAATTACTACCCCATCCAGGGCGTAACTTAACCCTGTGCCCTGTGCTTCCTAGAATATGCTGCAGCCCCTACTGTGACCCTGAACCACATAAGTAGTTGTAAGATGAGCGGATAAATGGATCAGGAAGTCAGGAAGACCAATTTAACTGTATAATGCTACCTAACGTCCAACACCCCAGTGCCATGTGATACTGAGTTCATTTTTTCAACTTATTTTCCTAATGATGCCTGTAATTTTAACAGTGAAAGCTAGAAGTCAATGAACGTGTCAGGTCCCAAATGGTTTTATAAAGTACAACATAAGAAAAACTGCATTTGCTGAGTTTTTATTCACTGCCCATGTTCATTCCTGTATTCCTCTTGCAGTCCAAAGATGTGGTTTAAGTGCATTTATCACTCTAAATTATCTGCAGTTTGTGTTTGTCTGCCACCGACTGGCATCTCATCCCCTGCCTTGTGTCCTGTGCTTCATATTAGACGCTTCTGGGTCACAGTAACCCTACACTGGATTAAAGATTATGGAAAATGGATTAATTGATGCAGGTACAATATGTGAACAGTTTGTGAGAAGTGTACCATTCTATCCAGTGAATGAAAGTAGACAATTCACACATCCTGGCACTCATTTTTTTACACAAATTAAATCAAGTTCATTCAACTTACATTTACAAATTCATGTGACTGTGCTGGCTCTTTTGATTAATTTTGCCTGCCACAATGGAGTAATAAAATGCTTTATTTAAGGCAACTTCAAAACCAGCTAAAACTGCATATAAAATGAACATAATTCATTCACTTGTTTTGGCCTCAGTAATAGTTCATAGGCATTAAAATACTAGATTTATCCTTGAAAACAGCACACAAAGTCTATGTCTATGACCCATAGTAATCTATATTTAGCATGCCTGATAAAATAAATAAATAAATTTAAAAACTGGGTTAGAAAACAGGACACGTATACTTGTGATACTGCTGTTGGCTACAGTTTATTTTTATCACAGTCTTCTTGCAAAGTGGCTAGGATTGTGGGATGCATTTCATTCCAAGTACCTTGGAATGTGGTACCACACCAATGCATGTCAATTGCGACAACAGAATTGCCACTTGCCTATACTGTAATTCTTGACAAATGACATGGTTATTCTCTCAAGTGCTTTACTAATAAGGGTCTTAGTTTAAATCAAGTTTAATCTGTGGTCAAGGGTGCTTCTGTATGTGTTTTTCTTTTTGTAAAAGAGTACTTGTCTGAATGATACTAACATATTTAAATGAAGGTCAGAAAATAAGCAGTTAAAATTATTTTGCTTGGTATCTAACAAATTCAGCTGCAAGCACAGTCACAATAAATTTAGTTGTTAAGACACACGAGCAAACTGAAAAGTGGACAAATTTAATTTTCACTTACCCATAATAGATAAAATGAATGTAAGTGAATTTAAAATGAGTAATTAGAATAATGTTATAATAATGTCTATATTGTGTGAAAACTGTTTTAAACAGTGAGCGTGTTCACCATCTGTCTCAGAATGCCGAGTTCATAGACCATGATACTTATCTTTACAATTCTTTCAAAGATATGATCAGGGATAAAAATGATGATAAGAGACCTTACACTTCATTCTAATGATGACAGGAAAAAACTATGATACTATGATTAAGTGTCATTGTCGATGAGAACAAATATGATAAACGTGTTTAAGTGCAGACAGCAATATGTAAGAACTGTCACTAAATTCAGCTATAAACCTTTGCATATCGCATTTTCAGTTTTAAAACATTTTACCTAACCTGATCAATGGCATGTGTCTCAGTATTTTTTATACTCACGACTGAAAGGTCACATTGTAACACAAAGTGTCCAATCATTTAAATCAATAAAAAGGTGATGCATGTATTTTGTATACAATATTGTATGTAACCCAATGGCTCAAATCCCATGTATTCCAACAAGATGGAAAACTACTAACTATACAACATGCTACCATAAATTGTCTAGGAGGTTATTTTGTATGTGTATATGTTTCTTTTTGGAACATTCGAAAAATTGGTTTATTCCTTTCAATAATCCAGAACAGCTTCAAAAATGATCTGGTGAGGCAGTGTGCAATATTGTACAAGACATACTTAAAAAGGAATAACCATTCCGGGGAAATCCTCCAGCAATTCACGGACAGCAAAGAGAGCTACCGGGAGCTGGAGACATACTACTGAGTATACCGTTTATAAGAGTGTGATACTAACAGCAGCCCTAGCTGCCAATTCTCTATAATCCTGAGTGAAATAGGAAACCATTATCAATTTTCTCACCCAATAGTCATTTCTTATGAATTTTGATCATTTCCTCTTTACGAATCACCATGTAGCAACTTCTTGTGGAGGCGAGCAGTGGATGTGGAGGTGATTGTCCCAAGAGCACAGCCATTCACTGACTCTGTTCTACCATGATTTAGCATAATCTTCAGCACTTGCATCATGGTAAGGTTGCACTGCAATATGCAGATGTTAGTGGATAAAACCGCTAAAACGTATCCAACGTTTTTTTAACGCAGTTGTCGTTTGACGAAGTCCCACATCCATAGTTTGGCATATCTATATGTCACTATATCTCAGTGCTCCACATGTGATCAGAGGGCCACGCTTTGAGTCAGAAGCCGCAGGTCCTAGCATTTACCTGTATCCTGCCATTTTTATCTCCTGCCATGTTCTGGGCTTTTCCGGAAAAAAACCTGGCAATGCCAGTGAGATTGTTGAGCACCTTGAGTCCATGAATGACGCAAAGTTGGCATCTCAGACAGACATTGCCAGATACCCAAGGATGAATCATTAGGAATAAAATCAGGGTCACGACACTTCTCTCCAAGGGTAACGATGTGTAAAGGAGTGATAGAGAGAATTTAATATGCTTCAACAGAATAAATCCAGTAATATGAGCAACGGTAGCACTAATTCTATGGGAAGCAACATGGATGCTTGTCTATTCCTTTGTAAAAAAAACTAGAGAAATGACAGTTAACTGAGTCTGCTCCATAAACAAGACCCAAGCAGGATAAATGAAAGGGGACCAGAAGAATTGACCAGTTAACAGAGAACAGAGTAAAGAAGGCCTACCCACCATAAAACAGAAAACTTTGGCCATCCGGGCACATTCTGGGCACATTCCACCTGGTGCCACCTGGGTATGCCAGCACGACAGGCATCCTGGTGGCAGGACTTCTGGCCAAAAAACACCCGACTGACTATTTATCTTTCATGCTAATGGACATGTCATGTACAAACCATTCTTTTGTTAACTTCTTTTGTTAACTTTTCTTTTGTTAACTTCCTCCCAGGAATTCTGAAATAAGACTTCTACTTCACTATGCCAAAATTAAGAATGCCAGACTTATTTTGCCAATGCCAGTCACAGTTCTGACAGAGTACGATAATGATTACCAAAACAAATAACTTTCTCATATGAATTGTCACTCATTACATCGACCAAAAACAATAGCTAGTCTTTCACTGTTCTAAATTGTTTCTTTCAATATTAAATGTTTTTTTGTCTAATGCAATTTAGCTCTGAATTGTACTACATGGATTGAACTGCACAGTTGTTTGCACAAATACCATCATGGGCTTGTTATTTCAACTCCTGCCCCTAGCCCTTTTTGTCTGCGTGTTCTTCCAGGGATTGCACAAGTTTCCTAATGCTTAAATATAACCTCCAGTGACTATAGAGGCCAAAGAATTGTGGTGAAAACAACTGTAAGCGATCCAGTCAAAAACCTATCACATAAATTGGAAGGAATTCTCCTAGAAGAAGAGAAAGGATGCTGTTTCCTTTCTCATAAACAACGAGTGGTGCTTGGATGTAAAAAACGTCTCTCGACATTGCTCATCTGAGTACCAGATCCCACCCATTTTCTCTCACTCTCTAGTTTATCGCTAATTTCAGGAAGTTCTACTCTAAATATTACCAGCATGTTTCCTGACCCACAAAGGGTGCGTACAACCTGGGCCAGTGTCACTCTGCATAGACAAAGACACCCACCACTCTACTAACCGCATCCAGACAGACAGCCTCTCACTACTCCAACTTCCTGTTCACACAATTCATCAATGTCATTGTATTAATCAAAAATGCACAGGCAGCTGTGCTCAAATTAAAACAATCTGCTCATTTCCAAACCAACAAGCACAGATCACCACAGTGATGCACAAGGAAATTAAAGCATGCATCACGGCATTCCAGTCCAGAGACACGGCAGCGTACGAGAATCACCAGAAGCCAATAAAGTATGTGAAAATACAATAATGTACCAAAGCTGAAACTCAACACAGTAGCACCCAGGACCCCAGATACCTGTAAGGCATTTGGATTCTACAAAATTACAAATAAAATTTCAAACCAATCTAATTTCACACAAGTTAACTCCTTGATGAATCGAGGGCTGTACGATTTGTTTGTGAAAACTCCCCAAGTTAGAACAGGAATGGTTAATCTTTACTCTTTCACTTGTTTTGTCACAGATATGATAGTTTCCAAACATATATTATTGCTTATAACTCTTTATTGTTTAAGACATGTATCCCCCATTTTAACACACAGATTTCATCATAGCCCGTTTAGCTACTGTCTGGCCATTGTTACAGTACATCTGGGATAAAAGGTAGCACATGCAATGAAATCTTGCTATTATGATGTTTCTTCAGTAAAAGTGCTGTTTGTGATATTTTATCATGCCACTAAAATTAGTGACTTCAAGCAATGCAAAACCCTTTGCATTGTAGATTCTGTCATATGAATGCTCCCACTTTCATTAAAAATAATGATTTGGCTTTAAATAATAATGTACCATTAATTTTGCATGAATGGACAGCTATTTCAGGTTGACACACAGCGTTTTGTTGTTTTTTTTTTTATTTGTGTCATGACGTCACCTGCAGACCCCGGAAACTACAGCTGTTCCAACTGGAATTCAGAATATACAGAACACTGAGATTTTGACAGGTGGCTGCTGTCCGTGGTGCTGAGGAAGGCTGGCAGCCTCCTGTCAAAATTTCAATACCTTTGTTTTGGACCAACTGTCAAAAGTCAACCCAACCCTGATCCTGCATGCCTGGCCCTAGCTAATGACCCCAGCTGGCTCACATTTGGGAATACTCCCTCCGGAGCTAAAAGGACAGCTCCCTCAGAAGCTATTTGCCAAGCAGCTGGCTACTGCTTTAGGTCCTGCTGTACTGCTGCAAGTGCTGGTATAATGGTTCAGCGAGTACCAACACTACCTCACACCTCCAGGACTGTGGGCCCGAATCCTGTTTCCACTCGGTGTGTGTGTCGAGTTTGCAAGTTTTCCCCATGTTGTGTGAGTCTCCTCTCAGCGCTCCTGTTTTCTTCCACAGTCCATAGCTGGCTGATTGGAATTTCCCATAGCCTGTGTGCATGTGACCTGAAAAGGGCTAGCCGGCTGTCCAGGGTATTATCCTTGACTTGTGCCCAATACAAGTTCTTATTTTTTTTTAGTTGGGCATGTTACATATGCTTTTCAAATTTGAATGAGTTATCCTGTTTGATAACAGATACACATACAACAACTGTACCAAAAATCACGACTTGTTGATTGAATTTTAATATACAAGGTGGCTCAAAATTAGTTTTGCAATTAGGCATAATTATGCAGTGTTTGTGTAACAATTATATGTTTATGGTCTTCCCATTTCATCTTCTATTTTTCAAATCTGTAGAACACCATTATGGCAGAAATTCCAAAGAACAGAAATTAATATTAAAGCAACACTGGAAGTTCCGCACCACAGAGGGCCTCTGCAGGAAATCGAGGGAAGAATTCCAAAAGGAGATCATTATCTATATGTGCTACAAAGCAGTCATCCTGCAATCACGAAGAACTATCCTTCCAGAAAGATGGTGAGCCACCTCATTATGCACTCAATGTGCAGAACTACTGGACCACGACTTAAGCTAGCAGTAGTGGGTAGTTCAGATCCAGAGTAAAAGTCCAGATCCAGATTTTGTTTCAACCAACCAGTGACTGTGACTCTTTATACTCTGGTTGGTTGAAACAAAAGATTAGTCTGGACTTTTACTCTCTTCCAAAAATAATGACCTTTGAGCCTCCTTCATTCATACCGCTTGGTAACCAAGTTTATCATTTCAGAGATGATTAAGGAATACAGTGTTAACCTCACCTAACTGTATGATATCGTATTTTACTTATTTACAAATCAAACAGGTTTGTGTGCTTTGTAGAAAAAGTACCAGATCAGTAGTAACTATATGAGAGAAAATAGATAATTTGTAGTACAGTTATTTTTATTTCAAATGATACACCTTATACAAAGCTAAAAGTAGATTATGTGATTTTTTTTAAACTAAAGCACAATCAGCCTAGCAAAATACATTAACCTATAACAACAATTTAACTATAAACAGGAGACTAAATAGAAAATTAACACAAAGAATGAAAATTTAATCATCATATCCAGTATGGAATCAATTCACCAGACTAAATGTTTTTGCGAAAGGAAACTCATAAACACAGTGAGGACATTATATACAGTGCATTTAGAAAATATTCAAACCACTTAAAATCTTCCCTATTATGTTATGCAACAGCCGTACTGTAATATGCATCATTTTTTTCCTCATACATCTGCACCATAATCAAAAAGGAAAAAACAGCTTTGTGCACATTTTTGTAAATTGAACACAATCAAGTCTCCTCTGACACTCCGAAGACAAAGGTGAGTTTACGCCTGTAAACTGCTCCTTGGGAGTGGCACTCTCATTTATCTTAACATAATCCAGTAAATTACCAAAATGTTTTCCCCACAGAAGTTAAATGAGGGCACAGCCTGATTTAATTCTGCCTGTGGTCAGAGGTTCTACAAAATTTGTCAATAGCATTGCCCCATTTGCTATGATAATCTGACACGGATACTTTTCTAGTTTGCTTCAGTAGTCAGACAATAAGGGCAGCTGCTTATGTGCCCAGTGACCATAGCAAATTCAATTAAAGTGCACACTGTGATTCTTTCCTCAGGTCATCATGGTTTATTTTGTTAATGTTAGTTTTTAGAGAGTTCCTCAGGTCTTATTCTGCTGTCAGGGAGTGAGAAAAATACCCACACCCCATGAAAAATTACTTTCATGCACAAGCAGCTAAAATATAAAGCTGACTGCAAAGGTGAGTCATATTAGTTTGAAAGCCAACTAATAGTATGTCTCAGCTATGAAAAGGTGTGATTTACATCACTTTAATAAACGAGTTTTCAAAGCAACATAAGGCAACTAGCAGAGTTCCAAAGACGCCAAAGAGTTGGTGTCTAAAATTCAGGTGCATTGGTCACGAAACCTGGAAAATAATCCGACGTGTCAGGAGGAGAAGTCTGAAACCATGGCACCATATTTCAAACATGGACGAGCTACGCTCGCTAAGATCCGCAGGGGTCGCAAAGTCAAAGCTCACTGGATGGGACAGATGGACGCTTAAAGGGATGTTTGCTGAACAACACAAAAGTATGGCCTCAAAAATAATCACAGAACTGAATCAGCACCTCTGTAACCCAGTCTACAGAAAAATACTGTGAGCTCCGTAAAGCTGTAATTTAGGGTTGGGGGGCCACTTGTGTCCAAGGCCAATGCGAGAAGATGCATAACCTGTATGGAGCACAAAACCTCGAGCCCTGAGCAATGGAAAAATAATATGGCCTGATGAGCATCGTTACACCCTTTTTCCTACATCCAGACAGGCGGAGAAAGTCAAATGTGAAAAATAGTGGGAGATGCATAATGGCATGGACAGCCATCTTGTGGGACTCATTAGGTATGATGATTGCTCCAGATCAGTGTTTCCCAATCCAGTCCTCGGGGACCCACAGAGAGTCCATGTTTTTGTTCCCTCTGGGAGCTGGGAGAGAGCAAATATGAGGACTGCCTGGCAGGGAGCTGGGAGGGAGCAAAAACGTGGACCGTCTGTGAATCCCAGGGGACTGGATTGGGAAACGCTGCTCCGGATCGTCACTTTGAGTCCAGTTTATACCGCCAGGTATAACCTATGGTGCAAAAACGGCTCCCTCATAATGTTCCCATATTCCAAGCTGATAAAGCCCTCATGCTCAATGCTAAAAAAAATACAGCTATTTCCTGATCACCAGGGTGATCTAAACATTGTTTAATCTGGAAAGTTCCAGACCTCAGACTGGAAATGAGATTTCCACCTTTTTATGTCCCAAAGAAGGGGAGGCAATTCTTTCCTTGTTAAGTGGATTCAGGGAAAAACTAAACCAGAGGTGGAAAGTTCATATTCAGAAAGTACAAATCCAGGCCAAGATTTTTTTTTCAGCCAACCAGTTCAGTACTCTGTGGATGTGACTCTTTATACTCAACTGGTTGGTCGAAACAAAATCTTGGTCAAGATTCGTACTCTCTGAACCTGAACTTTCCATCTCTGGTTGAAAGGATCAAAAGTAGCAGAACGTAATGGTGAGAAAGTGTCGCCAATTAAAGCTTCAAGTATGAAAAAAGTAGGCAAGTGGACTTTGAAGATATCCTTTCATTACCTAACTGCTTTATCTTGGTCTGGGTCACATGCCCATACCATACCAGTGTTATGTCACCAGATCATACAAAGATGAGCATTTTCAAGAAACATCTACACAATTATCTGTACCACCAGCAATATTTGATTTGATTTTCAACACCATTTATCATGAAGACCTTTTTTAATTATTAAAAAATAGTAAATGACAATTTCTGCCATGTTCAACAATTTAACATTATTAATGTTCAAGAATTTCATTAAATATTGGAATGTCATAGTGAATATAAACATGACTAAACACATCTTTTGATATATTACAATCATTCACCAACAGATATGCAATTTGTACCAGAGAAGATTTACAGATTTTACAGATTTTTTTCACCAAAATTTTCTCACTTTTCAGTTTTTCTGTTGAAAACTCCTTTATGAGTTGGTTTTTCCAGTTGTTTTCCGTTGTGCGCACATCATCTCCGGGCAAGAAACAGTCCACCACATTTCCTTGGCCTTTGTGTTTTCTTCAGTGTTCGGTGCCGCTCTGTCGCTGAAGCCTGTGTAGCATGTCCGCTCACATGATCCGTTTCATCTGCGGCCTCTCTCTTTGTTTTTCTCTTAAGTACCCCGCACAGGATTCCATTCCCTCGCAGGATATTCGCAATGCATAATTCAGAGACACCAACCCACAGGTTTCTGGACAGTCGGAGGTAATCAGACTACTCAGAGAAAACCCAGAGAAATACAGGGAGCACATACTAAGGCCACACAGAGAGAAGGAGGGCAGGAACTGAACCAGCTTTCTGAATGAATCAGGCTACATTGTTATTTACAGAGCCACTACACTAAGCATTCATTTGGTCATTTATGAAATGCAATGAAACTATGTGTTTACTAACAAGAGACCTAGCAAATTATCTTTATTCTGTTATGCAACATGGTTAATTTTGAGTGCTCAGTACAATGCATGCATACCGCAAACAACAACAATGTTCTTCATGGGACTGAAAGCTTATAACCACACAACACTGACCACTGTACTCTTTCCTGTCTCATTTGCATGCTTTGGACACAAGCATGTGCCAAATAAAAAAAATGTAAATGTAAATTCTGAAGCCCCCTTATTAGATTAGTTGCTTATCAGTTTGTCACATTGCAAAAAATAATAAAGCATCAATATTCAATTATCCAAGGTATCCACATATGCCATGCGATATACTGATTAAACAGCTGAAACTGACACCACAGCTAACAAGGTCAAATCATGGGCAGTCAATACACTCCATGAGCCAACCGCCTCTATGCAACTGTGTTCTGCATTATATTGTTCTCTTTAGGTGCACCAACAGAAATTAGAAGAATTTGTGAGTATCTGTGTACATTTCCCTGCCATGCACAGTAACTGGTAATATTGCAAACTCTAAATCAGGGTTTCTCAACCCAGTCCTCAGGGACCCCCAGCAGTCCACATTTTTGCTCTCTCCCAGCTCCCAGCCAATCAAGTACACAGAATACCTGGTACAGGTGCGCAGGGAGCTGGGAGGGAGCAAAAATGTGGACTGTCTGGGGGTCCCTGAGGACTGAGTTGAGAAACACTGCTCTAAATGGTTATCTCAGTCTAGTTATATGTATAGCGAGCCATTGTTTCTCTAGTGCATTTTTTAGTGTACTTTGAATGTTTTGCGCAAATGTTTTTGAGCACAACTAATAATTATCTCTACATTGCTGTCCATCAATGCATCAACAACAGGACCTGTGAGGCAAGTTATGAATAGTAGCAATGACTGTTACTTCTTGCAGTCTGTTACTTCTATCGAAAAGCTCTTTGTTTTATTCCATTTTTCAGTTCAGCTACCTGTTTGCTGTCCCTGTGCTTCTGCCACTTTCCAGCACATTCAGCCTGTATTGTTGCACACAGCCTCTTATCTTTGGTCTCCACAGTATATCCCCACAGGCATCTGGTCTGGTTGGCAAGGCAATTTGTTTATTGACTGAATTGATTGACCTGAATAACAATTACATGAAGTGATAAGTTTTTTTTTTTATTCTTAAAATTGGGTGCGTTGGTACTGTAAGTGCATACACACAGAGTTGATAATAGGTATTTTCTCATTCAGATTCAGAGCAATTATTTGCAAGTCTAGACACTTCATCTGAATGTCCAGCCTCTACATATGGAAAAATAGTTTAATATATGATCATTCTCAAGCCTATATTTGACCTTTATCTGAGTTCATATTGCAGAGCCCTGAATGTTACTGATAGCGTTGTAAGATGCTTAGATGTCAATCTAATAAAAGTTAATGGTTCTGGTGTACACTGTGGATGGAACATCAGTCTATAGCTAATACAGAATCATGCTCACAGTTTAAAGACATCATTCAGCTGAAGCCTGCCTTTGGACTGTGGGAGGAAACCAGAGTGGCCAGACAAAACAAAAGAAAGCTGCCTTTTCCAGTGAAATAAACTTCTGTCAAATTAATGAAAATGTTGCTCATGATTCATCTCCGCGATCATGGGTCAGGCCACCAGATGTCCAACGACTCAAACTCACACTTCCAGTCCCGTGGTCCATCTATTACCGCATCACATCCTCCTTCAGCTAACTGACTCTGTCATGTGTTTTACACCTAATCCCCAACCCCCCCCCCCCCCCCACCCCCCAGTGTGGGCCATTTGCAGGGTTTTTAAAAGCATAATTCCAGGAAACATTCGTTCCAGAAAAATTACCTCCAGGCAGACTGAGGCAGCACACAGATCATTTAATCAGTTAAACATGGCGGTCATATATGTTCAGTCATCTGTGGACCAACACAGCCTCTGTCTGTCGGGCTAAAATACTACAAACCCATTACACTTCTACATTTATTTAAAAATCTCCATAGTTTGTACAAAGAGGCAACAGGTTGGCAGAAGATGATATAAACATGCATCTCCACTCCGTCCTGCAGCACTTGGAATCCTGTGACACTTATATTAGACGTCTGTCTGACAGGACTCTGCTTGACAAAGAAGGAGCCATATGCTAGGACAGACCCTCACCTGTCAGAAACACTAGTATCCCACAGAGCTATGTGCTTTTTCACTTCTGTTCTCTTTGCACAGCCATCACCAGTGGTGGACAGTTCAGGTCCAGAAAGTAAAAAATCCAGACCAAGATTTTGTTTCAACCAACCAGCTGAGTTTAAAGAGTCACACAGTATGCTACTGATCGGTCGAAACAAAATCTTGGTCTGAATTTTTTACTTTCTGGACCTGAACTATCCACCTCTGCCAATCACTGCACCTTCTGAGACCCATCACTGAGACTACTCAAGTTCTGATCATGCAACTCATGCAGAAGACGAGGCCATGTACAGGAGTCTAGCATTGTGGTGTACCAATAGCCACCTGGAGCTCAATACTATCAATACTCAAAGCTCAATACTATACTACTACAATTTTCTTTCCTTTTAGACTTCATGCTCTTTGCTTTCTGTGAAAGCCTCTAGGTTATCCTGTACTGGAAACATGTCTATTTATTATAAACAGAAAATCTTGTGCAACATATTATAATGAAGTCCATCTTTATTACCACTACTATTAGATTTTAAAGGTTTAGTATTTGATTTATAGATGAGTCTGTTATTTAAAAAGATAGTCTCATTGGGTTCTTGCTTTGTTAGAAGTTGTTGTGTAGCTCCTGCTCTAAAACTGCTTACACTTGTACCTGGGTATTGATTGGAAGCTCAGTCTAGCTGCACTTATGCCTAGTTAACCCTTTGAGAGTATGTACGTTTGCAATTTGCTGTATGCCTCACTTGTACGTCACGTTGGACAAAAGCATCTGCTAAATATGTAAAATGTAAATGTAATGACTGAAAATGGAAATTTAAATTGGTCTTCATGATTTTCTGCATATGCGGTATCCACTCCTTTCATTTCGATATACCTGTGCTGTGTAGCAATCAGGTGCTTCTGCGTGATCTTGCTCTGAGTCAGTGCTAGCTGGTAGTGAGCATTGCTAGGTGCTCAGTTGTTGTCATTTCAGGTTTCGTCAGGATTTCCGCCATTGTCACGGGCTTTGTGATTCCAGAGCCCTTGTTCCCAGGTTTGTGAGTCTGGCCAATGTCCTTTCCTGAGTTTCGTGGTTCCGATTAGCCAGCGCCTTGTTGCTGTGCTTGTGGTTTTGATTGGCCTGAGTTCTATAGCTGGGGCCTGAATCACGAAGCCGGATTTCTTGCTTAGCCATGTAACTTGTCAGATTTAAGGTACCCCAGTTTAAGTGGACTTTACCTTCATTCACTTACATCTAGCTCAGACTATCTTAAATCCAAGTAGTTATCCAGCTGAGCAAGACATCCTGCTTTGTGATTCAGGCCCCTGGTGCCTTTTTATGGTTGTTCCGGTTGTCTCATTTTTCTGGTTCCCATGTCCAGGTTTCTGGTATTCATGTTCTCTGCACTTGAGTGAGCCTTCTGTGCACATCATCCAGGACCTGCCCGTCCAGTCAGCAGCCCCAAGTTCCCCTAGGGGCCACAAGCAGAGAACCCTGACATTTTGGATGGCCAGCCCCATTCAGGGGGGTCTGTCCGGGACTCTGTCTTGGCAGTTATACAGCGCCACACAAAATTTGAAAACAGGTAAATCCAAACATACTAGGCAGTTTTTGTTAACAGGACAACTCACTAGTACGGTGGCCCTGAAGTGCAAAACACAACAACATTTCAGAAAACACAACAACATTTCAAAAAACACAACGACATT
>JAODJU010000036.1:6699597-6743106 GCA_026776725.1 Gnathonemus echidnorhynchus | reverse complement strand
AAATGTCGTTGTGTTTTTTGAAATGTTGTTGTGTTTTCTGAAATGTTGTTGTGTTTTGCACTTCAGGGCCACCGTACACTAGTCTATCTGAGATGATAATGATATAAGAACAATAGGTAATGTTTTACATTAAGTCCACCTTCATAATGCATTCATAAGCAGTATGTATACCTTAACATTTTGCTATTAATGCACATTAGGATGTACAGTATACTTGCATGCTGCTAGCTGCTAGCTTTATGGTAAACTTACATGCTGCTTATGAATTTAGAATTTGGTGATCAGTGGTCATTGTTGACACACCACAACAAAATGTGTCCCCTGCATCTAACCCATACACAATGTTGCGACATAGCAGTGGACAGCTATTTCAGCACCTGAGGAGCAGTGCTTGGGGGCGGTACCAGGCACATGGTACTTTAGCGGTGCCTAGCTGGTCAGGGATTCGAACCGGCAATCTTTCAATTACAAGTGCACTTCCCTAACCATTAAGCCACCACTGCCCACTACGAATGTTCTATAATAAATTATAAATGTATCACGAAGGTGCTCTGAATGTTCTGTGAACGTGTTATGAAGGCATTATGAAGGTGCAGTTAATGTAAAGGGTTACCGAACAATTTTAGAGCGGAATGGGCAAAAAAAAAACAACGTAAAACTCAAGTGCTATATTTCAGTTTCAAATCTGAATCATTTAGAATTTTTTTTTCATTAAAAATATAGAGAGATACAACAGTCTAGGCACAACAGTGTTACTACTTATTGCTGGCTTCCGTGTTCCCAGATTTAATTAAACTCCAATTGCTACAGCATCCATCCATGAATCCATCAACTCATGTGTCCATCCATCTATCCATTAATCCATCTTCTAACCACTTACACCGGTCAGGGTCGGCAGGCCCAGAGTAATGCATCACCTAATGCACTCCCACTAGAACAACCATTTGGAGCATCAATGAGCAAAAGGGAAACATATCTCAGCTCTCAGAGTCAGAAAGAAATTCAATCTTGTTAATCGTCTGTTCTTCTCTCCAGGTACCACCTTATAGGAAAGTAGCCATAATAAACCTTGTTGACTCATTGTCTAATGCGATGTACAGAATGCAGGCTATGAAAAACCCAGTTCACAAAAGCTGAGGGATAATTTTGTATTCATAACTAAGCACTTTCTATTAATTAAACGGTTAGAACAGTCAGAGACCAATTATGCACTAATCTAGTAGAAATGATTAATTTGCCAATAATGTGAACATATGTATATATGCATGAAGTTGGCAGTCACCATGGGACAGTAACTCCGTGCATTCATAAAAAGCTTATTTTAAGTAAAAGTAGACCGATATTTCCTGAAATGTCGAAGAAAATACTTAATTAGACAGAGGGAAAAAAAAACCCTATTTTGAGCATTCTGTGTTAGAATATGAAAAAGATTTGGGCCGCCCACTTTCTGACCCAAATCCACAATGTCCTTCTCTAATTAAGTGAATAGGGATGAAATCTCCTCATAGAAGTGGCTCACACATCTGTTGGTCAATGGATTGAGGTAAGTGATTAAAATAATCCTGACTAATAAAATCTTTGCTGTTAATTTCAAAATGTGTCCCACCGAACTGAGTAGCACAGTGGCAAAGACACAGAGTCATATTTCAAATAAAAGAACACATCATTCACAGCATATAGGTTTGTGTGTGTGTGTGTACATATATACATACATACATATATATATGTATATACATATATATATACTGTATGACCTACTTTCACAAGTACTGCAAGTCTGGGTGTTCCTAATGGGGTGTTGCAGAAGAGGATTTTTTTTTTTTCCTCTGGTATCCTGACACAAATTGATTTGAAAATCCTGATTCTGCATGACCAGACACTGAAGGGATTATGTGTCAACTGCATTAATGCATTGTGTCCCAGGTCCCGCATGGAATGTTTGAAATGGGTCACTGCACTGCTCCACCTCACTGCGGAGTATTCCCACTAAAGCCTGCGCTTTTATTAGAAACCAAAATATACTGGAGTTTATAAACTATCTGTTGACCTGATACATGAATATATAGCAAAAATCATTATATGTATCACTAAATACTCCAAGTAGAGGTGAAGGTGCCTTAGTGAGTAGCATTAATACTACTAATTAATAATCCCATTGTGTTTTTGGAATTTGACATTGTTTCAGATAAGTTGTGGAGGCTTCTTCCCACAGTTAAAAAATATGTAGCAGTCTCTATAGCACTCTATAGTGTATGACTTTGTGTGTGAGTGTAGGTGCCTGGCAATTGGCTGACATTGCATCTTGAGTATACCCCTGGCTGGTGCCTTATGCTGCCTGTGACAGTCTCCATCACAACCAAGGAGCCTAACCTGGATGAGAAGTCAGAAGATGAATGACAGATGGATATATGCAATGTTCTTTTCTGGAATATGTCTCCCACCCAGTGCAAGGACAGTGTCCTGCTCACAGTAACCCTGCTCTGGATAAGTACTTATGGGAAATCAATGAATGGATCCATAATGAGAGTCATAATTATGAGTTTTTAATTCATACATTTTAAATGCTACATTGACAAGAAAAGGATTATTTTTTGTTTATAGATGATTGCTGGTATTTGCAATCAAAACTTCCCAAAAATAATTATAAAAAAACACAGGCATTCAACCACTGAAGCAAATGACACATTTAAAATATAGATGTTGGATATGATGGTTTTCATCTATGTCATGTTACGAAATCAGCACCTTTTTATGCATTTATACCTGGACACAGGGACGCCCTAAGGGGGGGAGTGAAGGTTACCACGACTAGAAGGGCCCCAGAGTGACAGGGGCCCTAAAAAATTTTGAAAAATAACTGGATTGGTCTGGACTGAGGGGCCCAATATGACAAGCTTTCATGGGGCCCAAAATCTTTAGCAATGGCCCTGCCTAGATATACATTAACGTATATTACCACTGGGACGATGTGTCGACATAATCGATGTACTGTAATCGATTACACAAATACATCAATGAGTGCGGCGAATGCTGACGTATTGCGTTGCACGAATTGTGAGCTGGACAAGATCGCAGCACCAAGTAATGGATATCAAAAGTTTGGGAGTATTTTAAACGAAAATGTCTGAAATTTGCTGAGCTTGCCGGAGCAGATTAGCAAAATGACACTACATTGAAAAAATGACAGATTGGTCTGTGGATCAGATTTAATAATTAATTATAAACATTTTGCAGGCCAGTACTTCGAAATCCCTTGTAAGTGGTTAATGAGCAAATGAAATCCCACGTCCTTCGCTATGAAAAATGGCTATTCGTCCAGTGTAATCGTCTCCTATATTTGGTAGTTGTGTCTTTGGTTCTGGTGTTGATAACTTTCAGTACTGATGAGCAATAAGTTTAAATATTGGGTAGCAATATTGGCCAAGATTGACACATTGGACCAATGCCAATATCTTGATTTTTCACAAATATATTGTAAGCTGTATTTATGTGTTACTTAAACTGATCTTTGCATTAATGTTTGACTGCTAAACAGATCTTCCTTGTGTGTTGCTAAAACCAGATTCAAGCAGCACTAGTTCCTTAAACCCCCATGTTTATACTGATATCCAATTGAAGCCATACAAGTTTTCCTCATATCTCCAGTGTTGCTTGAACTGCATTATCCATCCATCCATCCATCCATCCATTTTCTGAAACCGCTTTTCCTGTTCAGGGTTGCAGCAGGTCTGGAACCTATCCCAGAGGCTACAAGCGCAAGGCAGGGAACAACCCAGGATGGGGAGCCAACTCATTGCAGGGCACATTCACACACCATTCACTCACACACCATTCACTCACACACCATCCACTCACACATCATCCACTCACATACCATCCACTCACATACCATCCACTCACACACCATTTACTCACACATCATTCACTCACACATCATTCACTCACACATGCACACCTATGGGCAATTTGGTCACTCAGCATGCAAGCTAATAAATAAATAAACAAACAAATAAATGCTTTTTGGACTGCGGGAGGAAACCCCATGACAACAACACAAGAACATTCAAGCTCCACACACACAGGATCCCAGCAGAGACTCAAACTGAGGTCCCACAGGTGTGAGGCGACAGTGTTAACCACTGGACTGCAATTCATTTATTTGTTTTTAGTCTGTGTGCCACTTTAGTAGACAATAAAATGTTGAGATTCTGATGGTAAGTGTTTCATTTTTATTAACCAGTCGATTTTTCTTTATGGAGTAACCAAAAACTTTTTATTGGGTTATTCAACAAATTAGTCGCTAGATCAGTTTACTAAACAAAATACAAAAATAATGGTTAGGTGCAGCCCTAAAATATATATTTGAAAAGTCACAGAATGACACATAAAGCTGGGAACAATAAACACAGAATGAATTACAATAATAACATGCTTGCAAATAACTGGTTATATTTCTGTTTAATGGGTAATCATAAAACACGTGAAAACTGGCAGTGAAACAGCTGATAGTTTCAGATAAGAATAGACGAAAGTACCTTGATAGATACCCACCCATCCTCTGCTTGTCCTATTTGGGGCGGCTTGGTGCAAGGCAGAGAACAACTCAGGATGGGGCACCAACTCATCACAAGGCACACCTACACCTATGGGCAACTCGGGTTTACCCCAGCATGTTTTTGGAGTGTGAGGGAAAACCAGAACACCCAGTGGAAACCCCATGACAACACAGGGAGAACATGCAAACCCCCCCCCCCACACACACGGAACCCGGCAGAGACTTGAACGCTGGTCCCGGAGGTGTGAGGCAACAGCAATAACCACTGCACCACCGTGCTGCCCTCGAGTTGATAAATAACACTGCTAATTCCATGTACAATTAAAATCAGCGAGTAAATTAAATTAGGTCCTTCGTGATTCCTCTCAATCATGTGTTGCGATAAATTAACTATGTCACAGTCAGGATATGAGCAAAATGCTTTGAGGTAAAGACTCAAATTAAAGTCTCAGTAAGATCTTTATGCTTTTAAATAATTCTAGAACACATTTTTTACAGGTTTTATATAATACAGCATATATACATTTTTTTACGTTTTATACAATGCAGAGTTTATATATAGTAGGCTACAGTAAAATCCCGTTATAGTGGACTCGCTTATAACAGAATATCGTCTATAACGGTCCACTGGTCCCGACCGGCCGTGTGCATTTAAGAACATGCAGAAAAAATAGCAGACTTGCATATAACAGAATTTCGCTTATAACGGACGAACAATTTGGTCCCCAGAGCCATCTTTTAGCTGTAATTCTGTTCGGCTATAACAGACATGCCGGTGATATCCAGCGCAGATACCTAGTCGGGATTATTAATAATCACGCATCTGCTAAGGTAAAGTTGGATTACTACATGTACAATATAATAATCTATACCACAAGTGTGTCTGCTGGGTTGTGGCATGAGTAAAAGGTGTCCTGTAGTTGTGTTCTGGCCATACAGCAACTCTGGAAATAACGGACTTTGGATATAACAGACTGTTTAGCCAGGTCCCTTTTAATCCGTTATAACGGGATTTTACTGTATAACTTATATTTTACTATCAGGATTAATTGTCTACGCGATGTTTTTATTTGATATGATTGATATGAACTTTTTTCTATTTCATACAGTATTTTACTAGAGCATTTAATATTTGGTACATGGCACAGGGGGAAATTATCAGCTAGAAATCAGTAACTTGTGTGCAAACCACCATGCTTGCTGCTGTCTCCAGTATTTAGTTAGCTTTTGCATTGCTTGAGGTGTTTTTTTATTGCATAGGACATGCACCTGCTGGCTAAGTAGTTACAGCAACTCCTAGAAATGCAAAATGTAAACACTGTTACATTCATGCAAGAAAAATATGCAAATATGTACATGTAACAGCAGCCCTTCAATTTACATAACTTTCCATAAATAATTATGTAAAGTTTGGTAAACTATGGGAACAACCGTCATTTTTGTACTGTAAAAATCACATCATCAACATAATAAATCTCCACCTCATCACATACACAAATAGGTTCTAATGAGGTCATTTGTAATTTTGCTTGTTGACGTTAGTGTTGTTGTATTATTCATTTTCCCACAATTTTCCAGCATCATTTACCATCACTGAATAGATCCCTGAACATATGGTGAATTACTACCATTATTAACATTAACATTTTGCAAAAAGCTTGTCATTCATTCATTTTCTGATATTTTATTCTGAAATGACCTAACTTTATTGCCTAAACAGAAGGTGCCTCTGCAATCTGTGATCATCAGTCATACTTCTACTGCTCAATAGTGATTTTGGCTAATATTCCAAGAATGTAAACGTGAACAGCAGAAGCAATCAGAATGGCATTAGGCTGCTTTATTCCTCATTGGGATACAACCTAAACAGAGGATACAGTGGAACTGTAATTGACTTTTTTTTGCACTGTCATGAGTTATCAAGTTTTCACAATTTGATCACTTGATGACTCAGCAGGCTCCAAAAGTGCGATAGACATGGAGGAGCTCTGCCGGGGGTAAACAGAATCTTCTTTAGTTGGGGATGGGTTTACATGCAGAAATTCTGTTATGAAGCTACTGCCTTGAGCTACTAACAGCAAAACTCCAAAAAGCTACATGAAAGTGTCTTGTGAAATAAATCCGAAATGCAACAAATTGTGAAGGATATACTTATTCACTTATATCTCCTGCTATATTCTATTATACCTCTGCATAAGTTCAAATGCATTTTTGAAATAGAACTTATGTAACTTGTCCTCTTCCTCCTTCTCTACCTCCTCACACTACTACTACTACACTACTAATAATTATAAATTAGTTCAATTTAATTTAATGTAAACACTTTTCATTAGAAGAAAATCAATGAAAGCTCATCATTCATTCATTTTCTGATATTTTATTTACTCTATTGCATAAACAGAATGTGCCATATGATCTGTCATTATCGGTCATTCTTTTACAGCTCAATAGTGATTTTGGCTAATTTTCCAACAGTCCAAATGTGAACAGCAGGAGCGACCACTAGTACTATACTACTAGTATACTACTACTACTAATAATGCTACTACAACCATCCCTGTGCCTGCAGTAGGCAGCACATTGGGTAGCACTGTTGCATACTTCCGGAGCTTAACCTCGCACTGTGTTGCATTGCTTTCCTCTGGATCCTGTGGTTCCCTCCAAATGCAAAGACATGAACTGACATTTACCAACCGGCGGTACTGTGCAGAGACTCCGAGGGTCAGGTGCTCGAATTGGGGGTGGGGGGTGGGGGGTGTAGGGTGGTGGAGGACACATTTTGCCGACTTGGGGAGAGCTCTGTAAATTTTGCATGATTGTCGGTTGTTGAAATGATGCCTTAGATGATACTTAGAACCTCAGACACTTTAAATGGTCCAAGCAAAAGCAGCAGGTGCCCCCCCCCTCCATGAGCCTGGTACTGTGTGCATGTATGTCTGCAAAGGACTGACATGCCACCCCTGACTCATGTCCTTTGTTTCCTAGGTTAGGCTCCGGTTCCCTCAGTACTGGATAAGCAACTGGAATACGGACTGGAGTATGGTTCTTAAGTACGTGTTCTTTTGCAGTATGATTAAACAAAACGGAAACACAAGGACTTGTTGACACCCAAATATCACTATTTTGGAACTGAAAATAAAATTCCAATCAGTCAATGAACTTGGAATTTATAAATTCCCTCAAAGAGAAGAGGATAGCTGTGTTGTTGATACCTTAACAAGAATGCCAAAGCATCTTTCATCAGAACCTTAAATTTACTAATTTAAATTTACTAAACATAATCAATGATAGTATAGTTCAACTGCTGTTAGGGACTTGTCACTAATTCCACCTCTCTATACTGTATCCTCTATACTTCCCCACAAAGGCTTCAGATCAGTATGATGTCTATAAATGGACACATTACTGAACTTTTCGCCTCACGATCACCTCGGTGCGGTCCATGATAACGAATAACAAGCCCTGATGTTACAGAGTAAACGATACATGTTTAAGGTATCAGTTTAATCATGTAGCTCCATTTTGCTTATTTGATCAAAGCAAAAAAATGATACCTATTATGTTCATACATCAATATGTGTACATCAGTTCGTAAGCTATAAATTACAGTGGTAACCTTATTTTGTTTGCACATTGGTACACCCAAGCTATTCATTGTGTGTCCAATCTCCCAGAATTTCTGGAAAAAACAAATGAAAAGCTGTCAGTAGAATAACTTACATTAATAAGGATTTAGTAAGAAGACTTCACGTGTAAGTCTAACGATCTTGCTGTAATACTTTTGAGCAGAGTAATTAAACAAAATTTTTCCAGTAAAATATAACAGGAAAATACACGTTGCTTGGAAATAAATCACCGTTTAAACAAAACATGCTTTTAAAAGTGCTAATAAATAATTGTGTGTAATATAATACATTGATCTTATGCACTTCTTTGCCTGAAATGTAACTTGATAATGTACAACGTTGCATTTTAAACAAACTATAGTATGGTTTATTATATTTACTATATGGTTGCAACTCAGAATTATTTCCTAGGTACCCGTAGAAGGTGGAATATTGATCAATAAAATTAATTATGGTTTTTCATATGAATGAATTTGTTGGCTAAATTTGCTGAAATTGGTATACTGGTAAAATGTAAATATTTGAAGCAAAAGTCAAAAAATATAAAGTGAATATTGATTTGTGTATTGATTTGTGAATTATATAAACCCAAAAATAATTACTGTTTTATTCAGACTACATTTGTCATAGCACTAATGACTTTAGATATTTATAGTACTGTTGGTGTTATTTACATCAGTTTATAGTCAATCTACAGGCTATAATGGGATTAATTAAACATCATATTAAGTACATATAGTACATTAGAAACACATCGACTTAATCACAGTAATAGTTACTGGCAGCTCTTAAGAAGGGTCTGTATCCAAAAAATGATTCATTGAAACAGTAATGCAGAAGCATGCATTTGATTTATTTACAGTAAAATATTCAATCTGAGTAGTGTAAATGAATGAATGAAATGAAATGAATTAAAATGACTATATTCAGTGGTTTCAGTGGCGAGCAGTAGGATGTCTTCCATATACAAGATGAATCGCAAGCTGAACTAGTAACCTAGCTTACAAATTAGAAATGAATTTGTATCCTGGATGCCAAATTTTCGAATGCTCCCTATGCTTCTATACCAAAGTTTTTTTTTTTTTCCACGCACTGTCCTATATAGTTACAACATTACGCATAAACTGTTACATGCTGAAAAGCCAGGATTTATAATTACTTAATTTTATTCAACGCAATCATATTACAACTGAGCGTCAGATTTAATTGAATGCTGAAAAACATTCATCTACAGATCCCGCTGACAAATAGAAAGATTTTCGTATGTGCGCATAAACAAACAAACAAATAAACAAATGCGAGTATATGTTGTGGAACCATTTTTAAGATTCTTTTTTATGACTGGTGTATAAATCTCTGAATCGATGCACGGAAACGCATGCAGCAAATAACGATCAAATGCTTCCGATATAGGACAGGATGATAACAACTCCCACATAAACTGATGAAATAGCCCGCCCGATAACCAATCATACTGCATATGAGCAGGAAAAAAACGAATGTATGTCGACCAGCATACTAAATATAGCAATTCCGATTACAAGATCAGTATTCCAAATAATGGCAAAAATACAAACAACCTTATTACAGCGCCATATGGCATGATTCTTTACCAAAACTTAATAGTTTAGCTGAAAATGCAAGACTAGTTGGCTTGCCGGGCGTAGATGTATTATATAATGCAAAATGTTTGCTTCGTATGCATATATGTAATATTTTCAAAATCAGATTTTTAAAAAAAAAGCCAAACTGATGTTAGATCAATGTTCTATATGTGAGCATGCTAAAAAATTAAATTGGAGCATCAGAACAGATCAACTAAAAAAAAAAGTTGTGTCTCGTCCTACCTGATAACCGCTGTATCACCCTGGCGAATTGTTATGTTGTCGGTTGTCCTCTGCACATCCACACTTCGGACAGGAAGCCCTGTTGGAATAAGATACAGCAGTCTGAAAAACGTCGCTTGTAACTGCCTCCGATAAGATCTCCTTCCGACCATCATCGCGCCCGGCAGAGAATAGTGATTGACAAATCCGGGAAAACGTCAGAGATTTTCGAAGATGCTAAAGTTCGGAACCAAAAGTAATAGTAAATCCTGCACAATATAGCTGCTTTTAGTTTATTACATAAAAGAATAGGCACTGGAAGAACCAAAGGAAAGAATATCTTCATTTAAAAGGACGATTCTGCAAAACGTCGTCAGAGTCTCTTCTGGTTAAACTAAAAGATGGTGTGTCTCGGAGGAGTAAAAGCACAGTTATGGCTGTGCGAGGAGGAAGACGGCGCGCTCTCGCTCTTCTTCGGTCGCGCGCTCTCTCGTTTGCACCCTTCGCTATACATCGCGCGGCACCCCCCCACCCCCTCCTCCTCCACCCGCCCCCAACCCAAAATGCTGATGATACTCCCTTATTGGTTGTCAGGACAACAGCACAATCTGAGCTCCCCTTCCCATCAAATACAAATGCGTAGTACATATTTAAAGCGCAGGAAACACCTATTAAAGCAGCAATGATCAGAGTGACACAATGTAATAATATACACAATATATGTCCGATGCAACACTGTGGCAAATATGGCTCCCAAATATATTGTGCAAATTGTCGAATGATTATGATAAAATCATAATATTACTAATAATTATAACAAGAAGAAAACGTAATTGTTTAAACTTTAATCGTAATTTTATTGCTGCATAAAAGTTTCGAGTTCGTATGACGAATGGTTGCTGTCTATACATTGACATATTTTTACCTGTAATAATAGCAAATATATGTAAAGATATGTGTAATATATTTTATTCAAGATATTAGTTATAATACATAGACTACTAAATACGGGGAAAGCGCATAGCGTTTTCCTAACGTGTCAGTGAAACTCGTCTTACAGTACATAGGTCCTATGTAACACTTACACAAAAAACAAGGACTTGAATCTGCTGCCCTAGAGGTATTAAGCAAACCATCATGATCCTAGTTATAAACAAATGTATTATAAGAACGACAGTCTTGTCCTGCATAATAAAAAAGCACTTCACAAATGTACTCTGTAGCGTACCATAATAGTTCTTCATTAGCACAATAATCTATCTATCTATCGATCTATCTATCTATCTATCACTAATTATTTAAGGATCATTGATTTTATGTTTAGAATACCATTATATTCTACAAATAAAAACTCAGCTGATCCAAAAGCTGGTATATGGCACGATGTGATAACCAGCATTGTTAGCTACATTCAGCCATTCATTTACCCGATACCTACTGCATACCCAGGGGTATGAGGCGTGGGCGCAAGTATTAACAAACTGTTAATGACTAAACAGTTCACCAGCCAATGAAATTTAAATACTGTTTGGACATCCAGTGTAGACCAATATGACCTTTTTCTCTGTTTGTTTGAGCTGATCAGCACCATAGCCAGTGTATTTGACACTCTCATTCTTGTCTGAGGGAATTAGAGAAACATCATTTAAATAGATGTTGCCTAATTTAGCAAAGCAACCATCCTGATTTTGCGACACAGTCTAACAAAAAGCAATATATGTTTTTTATATATATATATATATCTTTCAGTTTATATAAAATGTGAATATTGAGAGGGTTAGGGAGGCTTTACATTTAATATATTTAACACCAATGCCTGTAATGTGATTCCAGGGTAGTTACAAGAATGGAATTGCAAGAATATATCTCATATTTCTATATAACAATGTGTATGCTGTCCCTACAATCCTTGTTGCTGCAAACTCTGCCACTTGTCTTACCGTCTGTTTGTAAATGGTTATGAATTAGATGCTTCTCACCTAAGTGCTGCCTCTTATAAAGCTGCTGAAACAATGGTAGCTCACTCATATAAGTAACTTTTCCATAAAAGCTCACTTTTCTGTCCAAGCTCATTAATGGACAAGCGTAGTTATCCAGCATGAGAGTTTGGAACAAGTGGAAGGAGGGGAAAATGGATAGAGGATTTACTACACGGAAGTGGATATATACCTTCTGGGACAATACCCAGAATAATGATTTATGTTATGGGAATTAAATGTGTTTCTATTACATATTGTATCAATGGTTTTGAATATTCAACAAGAAAGCTTAAATGTAACACAGTAGACAGGAATATTTCTGGCATAAATTCAAGCTGCCGTTTGATTAAACATGAAAATGCAGAAGCAACTTCATGTTTAGGTATCAATCAATGCATTGTCCTTTTTTGCATTTTCATGACTAATGTGCTGAGCTTGGAAGACATAATGCATAAAACATTGGCCACTTTGCCAGATGAGAGAGAGACAGAGAGATAAAAATGTGAAAAAGAAGAGTTGAGTATCAAAACTTTGACATCTTTGTAGTTGGGTGAAGGTTATTGTAAAATTGTAGATTGCAGTGCCTGCACACATGAAATATAACACAATGATATGGAATGAAGGCCAAGCACAGGGGACAGCATGGTTGAGTCAAACAAAATTTTAAAAGCCTTCTGTGTGAAGTAAAGTCTGTAGAGAAATATTGAAGGAAACACTGAAGGTAACCTGAAGAAGTTATACCTCAGTTTATGAACATGATCAACTTCAGCCCAAAATCACAGCTTTTCCAGATCCACCCAAACTTATTTACTTAGACTGTAACAGATGATCATTCCAATCAAATGGCTTCTGCGATGTGAGCCATTTATGTATGTAGTGCTGGTAATCATAGCCTTGTTATCGCTCTGCCTCTGGCCAAATCACAGTCACTGCAGTCACTGGACTAAAATGTGTCTTTTAAATGATAACTTACATGTCTGAATGTTCAATGATCTCCACTTTTTTTTTTTAGTAATAGTACTTGGTCAAGATAATTTAATGTCACATGGTCACACTTAAATCTGTTTTTCAAAGGATCCGTTTGATGATCTTTTTTGTTATTCATTTGCCTTATGTCAAATGAACTTCCATATGGAATGGAACAATTTAGAGATGTCAATTTCATTAACCACATGTCTTTGTACTGCAAGAGGGAGCCATTGTAACCATTCATCATCTAATTTGTGGTTGAGGGACACTCTTCATGGTGGCAAGAGGCCAAGAGCATTTCCATGGGCTGCCCCTAAACTGTGCTGCATTGTAAAATCAAAGTCTTATAGGATGAAAAACCAGTGAATCATTCAGATCTTGGTGTCCGATAGCCTGGCCGATAGGTGCGTGGTCTGTGATGAGGATGTGATCTCGATCGTTGGCAGGCAGGTTTGGTGTACTTGTTTCACCATACCTGGTTGCACTGGCCTTTCTGGGTAAGGGAAAGGGCTGTAGAAGAATTGGGTACAAAGTAACAATAGCACTCCACCATTCCAGGTATGACCCAATTCTTAGTGACAATCAGTCAACGATTGTCAATTTTGACCTTCCACTCTTGGGGTCAGAGCAGGTCCTGTCCAATGAGGAACCCCAGGTAGAGTCCTCAGTCAGCTCCGGGTGGCCAATGGCCAGATTGGCTATGAGTTTTGTCTGCAATATGAAGCATAGCATGAGGTTGTCTGTTAATCTTTAGCCATGGATGATGATATTGTCTAGGTGGGCCACCCTGTATTCTCAGTAGGGGCATAGTACGATGTCCATAAGCCTCTGGAAGATGGCAGGTGTTCCATGGATCGTAAAAGGGTGAACGTGGTACTGCAAGTGACCACTGTGTATGCATCTGGGCAGAGTGCTACCTGTCATCAAGGGCATAGGAGAGAGTTTGATATTGGGGGGGACTCCATAACCTCTTCCTTGACTGCCCAATTTTCTCCATCCTCTCCCTCATCTAACCAGATGTGTTTCACTATAGTAGTGAGGGCTACAAGCTCCAGGGTTACCATCAAAAGAGGACCCTGAATGGGATGAATTATGTGGAATTCAAAAAATCACATAAGACACCATATCATCCCAGTATCAACCATCATGACTATGACTGGTCAAAGCATCTGATTGAATCATTTAATGTTGGGATGATAGACTGAGGTGCACAAGTGGTGAACCTTGAGGAGTCTGCAGACTTCCTTCATCAGCCTGGATGTCTGCTGAAAACATTGAACAGTTGAAAGAGCTCATGGGCGACATTCTTCGAGGTGGCTATCGAGAGAGGCACAGTCTCTGCCTCTTTAGTCCATCATCACACGTAGATACAAATTGCCTTGTGCTGAATATGGAAAAACCTCATCAGGTCCGAAAAGCACTCGATGGGCACCTTGGTGATGAGAAGCGGCACCGTTGGGCTAAGTGGTGCAGGATGGGGAGCCTAGATCTGTTCCTCCATGTTGTGTGTTCCTAGGTGCCGGGCCATTGAGTGGAAGTGGTCCGGTTCCATAACCATGATGCACTTTACTTTGTGGTACTACCAAGTCCTGCAGTTATCTACATTGGGGCAGCAAGTGGCTCATAGGGCTAAGCCCCTGTGCTTCTGATCAAAAGGTTACTGGTTTGAGCCTGGCCTTGCTACAGTGCTGGGTCCTTGAGCAAGACCCTTAACCCCAGGTTCCCTGGGTACTGCCACATATGGCTGACCTTCACAGCCAGCTTGTTCTCACCAACAGAGAGTAAGTTGAGGGGAGGCATAAAGAGAATTTCCTCATGGGAATCAATAAAGTATCAGTCATTATTATTTGTTTGATGATCTGGCTTCAGTGCATGATTCCTTCCTGGTGTTCCTGGTGCCCCCTCCCCTTTAGCTCTATGTTGCCTGGAATAATCACCTGCCCCGTTCCCGCCACCTGACAGCACTCATTATAAATGGAAGATGGACGGATGCTGTATGTTTGTCTTCATTTTTCTTAAAATACATTTTCATAGACGACAACATAAATTTCAACTCAATGGCTGATTTTGATTTTTGTAGAAAGTAAACTCTTGCAAGCTGTATTCAATGTTCTGTTCAGATTTACAAAAAATATATATTTTCACATGCAAGAGCGAGATTTTATAAGTATAATATATTGTAAGGCAGCCATCCACACTGGAATCTGTGATCATGGACTCCTTCGGGCCTGTGCTGTTTTTCACCCTGGGGGAAGCTGTCAAGTCATCTCTGATGAGACTGAGCTCATGCAATTATGCTGCCACGCCTGGTGGACCAATCTCCACCCACACTGGACAAGAGGTGGCCTACAGGCAGGTTCTCACAGAGTCGCTGCTCATAAACCCATCCTGTTCTCTCCCCCTATCTTCCAGCTCCTCTGTCCCTCGTCTACACGGGTGCCAACATGTGAGAAACATTATCTAATGTGAATGCAAATTATGTACATATATTATACTTAGTCTCATTTAAAGGGGCTCTATTATGCTTTTCCGATTTTTCTCTTTCCTTTACTGCGTTATATAGCTTTATGTGAATGATCTGCAAAGTCTTAAGGGTCAAAGTACAGGTCAAAGGGAGTAACTCTCACCACAGATACCATTCTTCTCTATTCTGCCTGAAATGTCTCCTTGGAATTCCAGCCCTAATTTCCATGACATGGTGAAGTCACCTTGTAACATATTCCTTATTGGCCACCCATCTGCAAGGATCTGTCGGCAGACTGCAAGATAGGGGCGGAACATGTAGGGCAAACTGACCAATTAGGCAAGCTGACCAATCAGAGCACACGTTGCTCTTTGGGGTGGGTCTTAAAGCTCTAATAGAGCAGAGTAAACAGAGATGTACAGTCTGAGAAAAACATTTTCAGAACAATGAAGCATGTAAATCTATTCTAGTAAACCCCAAAAATAAAATTATTTCATTGCAGTGAAAGTGAACATACTGGGGACTATGACTGGTGCTATGATTTTACTCTTAAAACAGTATATCACATCAGTAAAAAGATATAGTGCCAGTCAATAGTTGGGACAAATCTACCAACAGAAAGGTTTATTTGGACTATTATGTACATTCTAGAATAATTACAAAGACATCAAAAGTATAAAATAACAAAATGGAATTATGCACTGACCAATAATAATAATAATAATTTTAAAAATATCATTTGTTGGGGGCAGGGTGGTCAGCTCTGTGGGCTGGGACTCAGAAGGTCGCCAGTTCAAATCCCATGGGTCAGCAGAGCTACCACTGGGGCCTTAAGCAATATCCATAACTCCAATTTTTCCAGGGACTGGGTGGCTCTACTTTCCCCTCTACACCAGTTCCATGAGGTGACCTCCTGGGATGCTTATCCAGCTGTGCTGAAGGACCTCCCACATATAAGCTGAGTTCTCACTGGCAGCTTTTCCTTCACTCTCTGGTCAAACCCCTTCGGAACCATTTAGGTCAGGTGGCCAGGTCATGTAATGCGACACTGTCACTCTCCTCTCTCATGTTCGAACTGGTACTGTAGAAACTTAGGCAAATATTCTCTTAGCAACCCCATGCTTAAAATTCCATCTGACTGCTAGTCGTGGGATCTGGCTGTCCAATGATCCATTTATATATCCTGAGGAAAATAACAATTTGGTTTTATTACCACATTCCAACGAAACATCTGTCACTTGGTTTGGTACTTAAGAAGGGGTCCACAAAGTAGCCAGTGAGACACTCTGCAGTCACATTTCCCACATAGAGTCTGTGATTAGTACACTTACCATGTGTATCCTCTGCTGGGGAGTAACTCTGTAGCCAGAGTTCCCAAACGGTACTGTGTATCCAGATGTTACTCACATCTACTGTGGGTATCTATTGTGTGTATGCTGGGGTATCTATTACATTGGCTCTTTGTTTTGTATATGTGTAATGTAGTAATGTAACTAAGTGGTCACTTGGGTTATACATTGATTAGGCTGATCTCAGTCTGGATTTTGATTGTTGCATATTGTTTCTACTCAGTAAATAAAATAAGTTTGATTACTTCTTTTGATTGCCTGAAATTTCTAACTATAGTAACTTCCATGGAAGTAATGTTGCTGCAACTTCCTGTCAGGCTTAAGTACACATATACTGTAGAGCATTGCGCATTACAACCTAACAACTCTAGCTTTCTAACTGATTGTTTGGCTCATTTAAACTGGAGTTCATTAACTACCCTATATTATACATATACTGATAACCTTCTGTGCAACCTCTGAGCAATCCTAAACTAGACTAATCAAACTAGCTGAGCCCCAGAGCTGACTTGAGCCAGACAAGCTGAGCCTCTGAGTTGGATCAAACAAGCTGAGCCTTTGAACTGACTTGAGCCAGACAAACTGAGCCTCTGAGTTGGGTCAAATAAGATGAGCCTCTGAGTTGAATCAAACAAGCTGAGCCTTTGAGTTGGATCAAACAAGTTGAGCCTCTGAATTGGATCAAACAAGCTGAGCCTCTGAGTTGGATCAAAGAAGCTGAACCTCTGAATTGGATCAAACAAGCTGAGCCTCTGAGTTTGATCAAACAAGTTGAGCCTCTGAGTTGAATCAAACAAGCTGAGCCTTTGAGTTGGATCAAACAAGTTGAGCCTCTGAATTGGATCAAACAAGCTGAGCCTCTGAGTTGGATCAAACAAGCTGAACCTCTGAATTGGATCAAACAAGCTGAGCCTCTGAGTTGGATCAAACAAGCTGAGCCTCTGAGTTGACTTGAGCCAGATAAGCAAAATCTCTATGTTGATTCAGTCAATTAAATGGAGACTCACAGCTGAATTGATCAAACAAGCTGACATGGTGCAACAACAGAAAGATCTTTACTGATTTATTTCTTTTGGCAGCCTGATTGGATCCCACTGCTGGGTCAGTGGGTGGTTCTTAACACCCCCTATAATGTTCAATCATAGTAGAGAATGTATAACTAAAATACATTTACATAATGCAACTTTGTATTTAACTGCTTTTGTAGCAAAAAGACCTGGTAAGATTGAAATTTTGACTGATTAAGGAAAAAATATTTTTTTTAAAAAAGAATATTTAAAAAGAATGCAATGAAACATGGAAAAGACAATATTATGAATCATATTCCATGCTACTACTGCTCAGATTATTGACAGTTAACTATTGCTATAGTTAGTTGGGAATAGACTAAAAGAAATCGTTCTTTAAATTTCTGTATTTTTACAAACTGAATTGAACAATGAAATAAGATTAAAAATAAGTACCATTTTAATAATAATTAATACCTTCGAAATTATACAAGACCTTAAAAGTGTTTCAGTAAAAGGATTGAAAGCTTTTCATCATCACTTTCTAACTGACTTATTTCCATACATACCAATTAATATTGAAATAGCAACTTGGACAGAAAAGGTCAAAGTCATTACTATTAATCAGGAGAACTTAGTAATACCTTCTGGCATCAAGGTATTATTTCAATTGTACAGACAGTAAACTTACAAAAGAAATCATTATAATGGCCATTACCATTAAATGTGAGCAATATTACAAAATAGAAAGCTAACATTTTGGTAAGACTGGATAAATCATAAATGAGTAAATCCTCTAGGAAAGTTAAGAAGTTTAGCTATCTATCTTTACAAATTAAAATTTTTCTGGGTTTAAAAACACTGGTCTTTCAGTTATCAATGAAAAATGTCTATAACAAACTGAAAAAATAGCAAAAAGATAACAAAAAAAACAGTGTTGCAAAAGTGATACCCACAAAGAAAATGACACAATAAAATTCCAAAATTTGCCTACTGAGGCTAGTTAAGAGTAATTGATCAGTAAATCGTTGCCTGTTGAACCATGAAACTTAAATAGTTGTAATCTGTTCACCCTCTCTTAAGAGTACTTAAGCATTTAATCACCATCAGATTTAATTCTGACAATGGCACCACACGAGAGAGAGAATTGTCTGGAGACTTAAGACATTTCTTGTACAAAAGAGGACAAGGATACAATAAGATTAGCAAATTGTTGGGATTAAGCCAAAACACAGTAGCAAAAGTAATTTTAAAAGTATTGACAAACACTCTCAAACATTCAGGTCACCATTGTAAGTGACACCATGTTACCGTGTCATGAGCGTTTTTTTGCAGAGACAAGTGCAGAATGATCGCAGAGCAGGTGCCTCAACAGTGGCTATCGTTGTGGGAGTAAACTGGAATGACTGTTTTATCTCATACTGTTGCATCCTGCACAGAAATGGATATGTGGTTGCTGACCACACTGGGATCCAGTGCAGAAACCAAAGAACAAAGCAGCCCATTTAACCAAGAACCACATCGAGATGAAGACCTTCAGGAATCTGTCCTCAGGTTGGATGAGACCTAAATCATGTTTTTGGACGAGATGGCATTCAAAAGACACTACATGCCGTAGGGGAGGAATACAGTGATAAGTGCAGTGATGCAGTGATAAGTGCAGTGATAAGTACATGATACCTACAGTAAAGTTCTTATATCAGAATGTATGAGTGCTGATGGCATGGTGGAACTGCTCTTTCGATGACGTCATGATTTCATAGGTGTACTGCAAGACCCGAAAAGAAAAGGTGTTACTTTCTCTCCACACCTTAGGTTGCTGGGCACTTTTTCAAGACCATAACATTCACTGCGGCATTCTTAAGCAAGTACAAAGTGCTAGAGTGGCCAAGTATGTCACCCGACAACCCCATTGAGCACCTCTGGGGAATTCTGTAGAGAAAAGCCGCACAGCACTACCTTCAAACAACAAGGCACTCAAGGAGGTCATCCTGCAAGAGTGGTTTAGGAGAGACACAACATTAAGCCATGAATTGGTGCATTCATTGCCGAGAACAATCAGTGCAGTGCTATCAAGTAATGATGGGCATATGAAGTACTAGAATATTACATGTTTGCAGGATTTAATTAATTAATTAAGGGTGCAAAAATTTACTTAGTTTTGTCAAAATATCCTTCTACATTATTGTCGAAAACATGTTTAATACATTTTAGTTTTGTTACCTTTGCCTGAATTGCAATTATCCTTATTTAGGAATAGAAATATATCTGTCTGTTTAGAAGCAGTGTACGCAATTATGCTGCATACTGTATATTGAATTCTTTTGTTCTCACACACCTGACAAACATTTTTTATGTATTATGCATATGATACTAGTAAACCATATCCACATTGTGAGCAAGCCTGGACCAATGAGCAACCTCCACCAAGCACACATAGCGTTATTTACACAAATATACATTCATATGAGTAAGTATCTTATATAATTCTCCAGGCCATTAGCCACTACAGTTTTTGCAACCCAGCAGGATTGAATGTAGAAAGCCTTTTTTGCAATTAAAAAGTCTTTTTCTTTGAATCTCATAGAAAAACGTAAGGTATTTAAATGTAGAATCCCACTGGGATTAAGCATCTATGGTTATTTATTTTACATTGCATTGTTGGATAAATAAGTACCCCTATTATATACAGGCAAATATGATCTTATACAGTTTACTAAAACAACTTTGTAAATAAATTCAAAAGGCTTTCTCTACTTTAAAAAGCAGTACCAACATTTCAGTGTATATGGTACATCAAAGGCAATGAACTTTGCTGAAAATGCTAATTACTTGACCACAGAGTTCAGTCAGTAGCTGTGTTTCAAATGATTCATGCATGATTTATTGGCCATTACTTTTTTGCATGTGCTAATTTTCACCCATAAAAATATGACATAGTAAACTATACATTTCCTATAAAGGATTGGAAAATCCCAAAAAAATCTTACAGGCCATCACAGTCAAGTTAATGAAGCAAATTTACCTCGTAAATGGATGGTTATACTATTCATTGGATAGCTATACTTTTCAGCATTTTGAAATTATTCGCAGAAGCTGACACAGTTTTTCATTTTGTGAAAAAAGGTTACAAGCCACGAAACAGTTAAATCACGAAGCGCTAATCTACCTTTGAAGGTTCAAAGGGTAGAATGTTTGCTGAAATCAGAAACATCCCCGGACAGACAGTGATCGTGTCAGTATTGCCATCTCACCTACAGTAGCCGCATGCTGAAGGAAACCAGAGCAGTGGGACAACATGGAGAGGACAGGCGATCTCCACAAACATGCAGTTCATGGGAAGAGGACAGGACACCCAGGCCCTGCAGGTGTCAGGCAACTCTGCTACCCAATGAGCCACCGTATCTACACAGGACCAATAAACATACATTCATGTTACCCCGTCATGCCAGCTTGATTTGGGTGGGTGGGAAACATCATAGAATAGAACAGAACAGAAGGTTACAGAACAAATTATTAGTATTATTATCTGGCATGTATAAATAGAAATGTGTAATTATGAATATAAGTATGAATTACGATGGAGTTAATTTCTGATTACCCCTTCAGAAGTACTCTATATATATATATATATATTCTCTATAATACACAAGAAGTGAATTTTCCAATGAAGCATAACAGGGCCAGAATCACAGTGTGCAGATTTCCTTCCTCAAACACATCTTAATCAGCAGATTCTGAGGTTAAGTACATGTGTTTTAGCAGGGAAATCTGCAAACTTTATTGGACTCTGGCCCTCCAGAACGGCGATTGGTTAACCTTGCTGTACGACATGTTTACGCTCGCGGTTGCTGCACTGCCATCGCCCATCCTCAGGATAAAGTATCGTATGACATATTGTAAGTCCGGGTACAGATCAAAATTCAAAGTTGACTTCTGAATGTGCATTGCTGTTGCACCAACTTAAAGTCAAAGTATCATAGGTTGATCCATTGCAAAGGGAGGAGCTTCTGTATATTATAATATAATATAGAATAACCTAATTTTCCAATATTCTATTTGGTCAGTACAGCTTATTACTCAAAGATTCTTGCAGAATTTCTCAAGAAAATATTTCTATTAATAATAGCATTAGAACTATGTGTAATAATTGAATTGTGTTTGTAATGTTTAATTGTTAAGACATACTTTACTACTGGTAGAGCCTTTTCAAATCTTCCATTTGCATTTGAGAACTTGAAGCATAACATTCCAATTGATTCCAGAAAATTATCCTAAGATGGATGTATTATCTTGTGATAATTGCCTCTTAGATTTAAGTAAAAAAAATGAGAGAACTTTTTTTATGTAACAGAGAAAAGTTTTAAAAATAGACTTTGGTAAACCTTGCTTTCAGAAGAGGTCTGCATGCAAAGTGAATTATTTAGACGGGCACTGAAGTGAAAAAAACATGAAAATTTAATTAGTAAGATATCTCACATTTTCATATGCTGCAGTTAAAAGAGCTTCATAATAACTGCATGATTAGAGTTTTGTAAATGGCTTTACTTCTTGTTGAAGCTACCCTGTAACTTGCAATTTTCACTGTTCCCTACCTTTTCATTAATTATTAAGTTCAAATAACTAGCTAGTGACTCAATTTTACTAACTTGTTTTTTGGTGAGAAAAAAATAGCAATTGGTATTAAGGTTTGACTTGTATAAAATGACAAGTAAGGTGACCACAGAGCTAGTAATGTAATAATAAAGCAGTGATAACCATGAGCAATTGAACAGGAAATTTGGCAAAAAAAAACCTATGAATAATAAATCTCAGTGTTTCAGCATTATTTTGGTGACCAAATGTCTGTACTGTACAAAAATAACTACAAATACTAAATCAGTATATGAGCTGTTTGGACATTCATTTTATAAAGGAAAATACCTGCTAAATACTGTTTAGCAAAAACCACCGCCTTTAAAAATTAATGCAAACCTCCCAAGAGAACTACGATTCTGAAGAAACTAAATCACAATTGTAAGGCCAGCTACAATGCTCAGTCATATCAGGTTGAATACCAATTAGCAGCATGCGTCAGCCATACCAGAATTCTTACAATCAGCACTTTGAGTGTGAGTTTTCAAAGTAACGGGAGGCAACAGAGTTTCAAAGAGGCCAAAGAGTCAGTGCCAAACTTGCAGGTGCATTAGTCATAAAAAACGAATTCTTTAATGCATCAAGGGCCACAGTCTCAAAAATCTTGAAGAAATGCGCCAAACACAAACTGCTTAAACAAGAACAGTGGTCACAAGCCAGGGTACAATGACAGGGACAGACAAACACGACAGAATAGTTTTCTAAAAGCCACAACCACTCAGCGTCAAAAATGATCACAAACCTTAATCAGGACATATGTGACCCAGCAGGAACATGTGTGCTCTATGGGCAAATACTGTTCCCTCATGATATTCCATATCCCCATATTCCAAGCTGGTAATGCCTTGAAGAGCTGATTCAGGAAGATCAGGACGTTAAACACCCTCTGCGGTCTCCCTGCTCACCAGATCTAAACATCGCTGAACCTTTATGGGACACTCTGGAGGTTAAATTACATTTCTGCCTCTCGCATCCCTCAATAAAGGGACACTTTCCTTCTTTAAGATTGGTCCAATATTTCACTGTGCAGAGTTCAGGACAAATCTGCTCTGTGTGTGTGGGTGGGTGGGTGTGTGTGTGGGTGGGTGGCTGGCTGTGTGTGGGTTTGCATAGATCACATCTGGGGACCAAAATGTCCCCAGAGTGTGGTAAAATGTGAAACTTCCTTACTTTTGGGGACATTTTTCAGGTCCCCATTTGGATAACCTCAGTTTTATAAAAATCTGTGAATTCAATCAAGAAAGCAAAAATGCCTTGTATCTTGTTTGATTACTTATGGTTAAGGTTAGGGATGGGTAGGGGTTAAGGGTGTCGTGATTGGGATTAGGGTTCTTCCCATAGGAATGAATGGAAGGTCCCCATTTACATAGGTATGCCAACATGTGTGTGTGTGTGTGTGTGTGTGGGTTTGTATAGATCACATTTGTGGACCAAATTGTCCCCAAAGTATAGTACAACCTGAAATTTCCCTACTTTTGGGGCTATCTTTAGGTACCCATTTGGATAACCTCAGTTTTATAAAAATCTGTGAATGCAATAAAAAAAGTAAAAATGCCAAAGGTCTTGTATTTTGGTTGGTTACTCATGGTTAAGGTTAGGGATGGGTAGGGGTTAAGGGTGTCGTGATTGGGATTAGGGTTTTTCCCATAGAAATGAATGGACGGTCTGCATTTAGATAGGGAGACCAACTGTGTGTGTCTGTGTGTGTGGGTCACTTGTGGTGGACTGGAATCCCGCGAATATGGATACTTTTCTGTTATTTAGTCAAAGCAACATTTTCCAGAACTTGTAGTAGATTATACAGTATGGCAATGACAATTTATGCACATTTTCTATTTCAGTAGTTCAAAGGGATTTAAAATACATTTTAATTTTGCATTATGTTACACATGAATGCTCCTCTACATGACAATGCTTTCATTGGCTATGAGTCCCTCCTGAGCCATTCAGTATCAGGATAACCTAATAGGACATGATAGTTAGATGAAAATATGGGTTTTGGATAATGGTGAAGATGTATTCAAAGGGCATTATACTTTATTGACTGAACCAGCAATGTTATTGTGGCGACAGTGGTTATAGATTATGAAATTTGGGGAGAAATTATGGCCTGCTACAAAGATGTAATAATGTTACTGATAAAAATGCACATTTGGAAAGGTAATACGTAGGTACATATGTATGCTTTATTGGTCCCCACGTGGGAAATTACTTTTCTGCAGGTGATCTGGGTACATAAAACAGGTTTAACAACAACAATGCAAGAGTCGTTTAATAAATATGTATTTGAGCTTCAGACAATGGACATCCTCAAAGCTGAGGTCATGAATAGCATCATGTCATGGGAGATGAATCATCTCCATAACTTCTCCTTGACTTGTGTTCAGAGATGGGGTCTTACGCTCCTGACAGTGGTCTGCCACAATCCCTTTAGTCTTCTTGATGTTTTGTTGCAGATGGCTGTCACTGCATTTGCATTTCCACCTGTAAATGCAGCCCATAAGAGCTGCTGAAAACCTCTACAATCAACGGCTGAACAGGAATGGAAATAAGATCTCCTTCCTTGTGGTGGCTCTTTGTTGCTGATAGCCATCCCTGACACACTGTTCTGTAGTTGGTCATCCATTCCACCATAAGGGTGTCCGTTTTTAACTTCCTTAGCTCATCTCCCAGTTTTTGAGGTAGGATGGTGTTCGGGGCACTGGAGAAATCAAAAGACCATCATCCTCAGATTGCTTGTAGTCTTTTCCAGGTGGGAGTCAAGTTCCATGGGTCATCTAGATGGCGGCATCATCAACCCCTATGTAGGTCTGTTAATGGTCCCGGTAGTCATTCACCAAACGACAGAGGTCTTTAAAATGTGTAATCTGAGAGCCACTGGCCTGTGTACATGTCATCGGGTGGAGGTTTCTTAGGCACAGGGACCAAACAAAATGTCTTCCACAGCATGGGGACTGTCTGTGGAATTAGAGAGGTTCTGGAGGATTTCACACAAATGATTGGCACTAGGCTTAAGCACCAGGGCTGATCCCATCAAACTCCGCAGCCATGCCCATGCAGAGCTGCCTCAGCTCTTTTCCAACCTTGTCAGTAGAGGGAGACAATCGGAGGGGAACAGGGGGCTTCAGAGGGAACCGCAGAGGGGGCCTCACAGTCCATTATGATGTCGGTGTGAACAGGGAGGGGGGACCTCCGGAGTATTAAGGCTAGTTCATACTTCACTTTTCCATGTGCACTTTTCGCTGCGGATGGTCATCTACGCGCCAGCTTGTGTTCATGCTTCATTTGGCCACGGATGCAGATGGTTGATAAAAGATGGTATACTTTTATCAACAGTTTTGAAGTTCTTAGTGGCACCCTGAAGTATATGGAAATCCTTGCAACAAAATCAGCCGCTCTGTGATTTTTTTTTTAAAATGCCAGTATAGTGGTACTTTTCAAAATACCGTATACATCAGTCAAATGTCTGGACTGGATGAAAAATTAGATATGCGGGTATCTCCGATCCTCCTCATACAGCTGCTCACCATAACTACTACAACAATGATTCTTCTTCCTCTACCCTTTCATCATTGACCGCTGATCAGTGAAATTCTACACTGCCACCTACTGGAAAAACCTAATCAATTATCCTGGACATACACAGTCGATGCGTACAGATATGTGAGGCTACCACTAGAGATAGAAATCCGGGCTATATGCGCACCTACTACAGCCGTCCGCAGCCAACCTGTGGTTTTAGGGTGACGGACTGTGATGCCAGTGATGGACAAGGGCATGGGGAGGGAGGAAGAGGAGCAGCAAAAGCAACATAGCTATTTATGAGGGGGGAGGAAGGAACACAAAGTATGCTGGAGCTGTTTCATACTCGACAAGTAGCCGAGCCAGAGGTCATGTTGTTAAACCTGTTTTAAAAACTGATTTATCTTGTTAGCTCTGTCCAGAATCCGCTCTAGTGTAGGACCACTGGTTTGCTTGCAGTGCCCAATCCTCCTCATGTTATATCAAGGTCCGTGCAAACATTAAATCAGGAGTAACAGACACCAGCTTTAGAAGTAGCTGGTGGTAGCGTGTCAGTCTTGTTTTTGGTTCTCTGATCATCTTCAGGTTTCAGTTTGGTTTGCCAAAGTCTCGTCACTGGCTTTATGGACTTATGCTGTCTTGATCAGTTACCTAGGGGTTCTGTCCAGTGGTCTCAGGGACTGTCAGGTATAATTGTTGATGGACTGTCTGGTTTGGAGTGTTTGATGTGTGACATTTCTGCCAACTCCAGACCTCCCTGGTAGTTTGGATGACAGCTTCCTTTTCATTTTTGCCTTCTCAAGAAGTTTCTTTTTCACCCACCACCCTCTTTAGTCCTTTGCTCTTCCCTTCAGTTTCTAAATGATGCACCAATTATAGGCATGAGGTGACCCAGGTGGTGAGAAGAGACATAGCAGCAGATATGCTTTCATTAATGCTTACAAAGACCAGGTCCAGTGTTTTACTCTCTTGTTGAACATGCAACAAACTGAGAGGAAAATGTCAATATGAGTGGAGGACAATGAAATACGATTAAAAATCCCCAGAGAGGCCAATGAAAGCACTGAGTCATTGAGTCTGAAATTCTAAAACGAGAACTGCATTTCCTCAGTTGGAGCCACAGTATTAGCAGAAGGTGGGACGTACACAGCCAAAATAACAGCATGTGTAAATCCTTATGAGATGTAATGTGGTTGTAGCACTATTGCTTTAAGTTTCAAATTGAAGTAACAGCTGGTCGTTAATGATGATGTGACCTTGATTATACCAGCCGTCATTCACAAAAACTGCAAGCCCACTATCTTCCTTCTTAGCCCTTTTTCCAAAGTCCTGTCCGCATGGCTAAAATGAAATCCGTCAAGTGAAACCATGCAATCAGGAATTCCAGCTTTCAGCCGGGTTTCCATAAAGCTAACATAAGCTACATTGTATAACATAAAGCTACATTGTATAACATAAAGCTACATTGTATAACATAAAGCTACATTGTATATGCTCAGTTTTATTAGTGAAAGACCTGACGTTACCCATTGTTTTACAAGGTAAAGTGCCTTTCTCTTGGTCTGTGGTCAGACTGCTTCTCTCTCTCCCCTCCAACACTGTTTCAGCTTCAAACCCAGCAGATCCAGCTGCAGTTTTGTTAGAAGGAGAGGAATAGCAGCTATTGTTTGGTGTATCATGACGATAGTCCCTCTGGGCCAATTTTAGCGTTGGTGACTGAAAAGTATACCGAACACAAGAAACACCAGGAAAATAATTTTGCTGCACCTCATGTTCATTGTGCTACTGTTTTATCCATAGTTGTTGGCATGAGATGTGCATTTACTAACAAAGCAGACTGCTCAGGGCAAATTTAAAAAATAATGCAAGTGGAATTTTTAAATAGGCTTTGGTGTCCCAAAAGGAAAAATATTAACTCTTCAAACCTCTTGGTTTGAAAACATCTAAGTTGGTATCTACTCTATTACCTTGATACCTTATCCAAATGGTACCTTGCAGTATCAGCATAAAATTCCAACCAACATTCAAAGTGACCCAGAAATCCATAATTGTGGCACTGATGGACCTTCAGGAGGGCTAGTATCAACAGTATCACAGGTGACAAATTAAGAAATGAAGAAGGTCAGCACAAGAGACGCATTCTACTACAAAGGCAGCTTTACCCTTTTCAGGCACAGTCACCTTGAGGAATCACAAGAGCAATTTCTTTCACAGCTTGTACCTAGTCAGGTTTACTAATTATTATAGAACCTTGGTATTTATTTGTGACTTTATTGCTGAGTTAAATGACATAAGCGATAGCAGTAATGCTCTTCTTCCCCCTGTACCAAAGATTTTTTCCAGCAACAAAGAAAAAAAATATATGGGTTTGCTTTGTTATAAGCAAACTTTTTCTGCTTTTAAAGCTTCAATGAGAAAAGCATTCAAAAATCATAATTTCATGACTTCCTTAATATTGGCTTGGTAAGTATAAAAGAGGGCTGAAAGGTAATTTTAGCATTTAAGCCTCTACCTTCCTCTAATACAACGTCCTACTGTGAACACAGGCTGGAGAACCACTGGGAAAACTTCAAAAATCAGTCACACTAGGTTGCAGATTTGAGTAGCGGCCAAGCATGAGCGAGGCATCTGTTCTCCTTCTCGCAGACAATATTCTTTAGCGCATGCATCATTCTGTTTTGCTTAGTTGCAGTCTGTACCAGAAACTAACGCCACCTTATCACTATAGTGTCAGATCCTCTTTTAATAAGTTAAACAGGGAACAGAATTAATTAATAAGGATAACCCTATCCATCCTGTAACACTTTATCCCAGTCAGGCTGCAATAAACTCTGGACAGTGATGGATGCCAGTCAAGGCACCGACACAGTCATACTGTAGAAGATGTATGAACCACAGTGTCACTGTCCCACTGACTTTAAGACTAAATGTCAGGGTATTTGCAATTCTAAGTGCGGTAAAATGAGTCTATTGGCTGATTAAATATTGTGATCAGTCAGAAAATTGTCTGACAATTATGCTAAAGCATAAATGTTTAAATAGGCCTAAATTTTGCTTAATCACATGAAATTTAATCAGACTATCACAATATATGAAGCGTGACACATAGTGCAATTAATCACAGATCGGTACTGGTGGACCTCATTGGGATTGGCACCCATCTTGGGTTATTCCCTGCCTTGTGCCTGCAGCTTCTAGAATAGACTCCGGACCCTTACGATGCCACAGGTATAGAAAATGGATGGATGGATGGATGCAGAACCTTATGGTTCCTTCACAGTTATAAACTATTTCATAAGTGTTATGCACATAATTAGGAAATTATGTCATTGCTGCAGAGACTGTAAAGATTAAGGCTATGAAATCATACGCTATGTACCAAATTCCTTGGAAATTCATGTTAGTTAGTAATGCAAATGGTTTTCCATTTCAGAACAAATTAAATGTTATTTTTTAGACTTCCGATTCTTGGTTAATGCAGATCACATTTTTAGGACCCAGTTTCTACAGATTCATGTTAAGGATCCGGACGGATTTGGTGTGTGGCCGAGGCATGATACAGACAGATGGAAGGTGGACGACCCACTTGCAGCTCACTGAACCAAACGGGGCATATTAGAACAGAAAACCCTAGAAATACCTAAAAAAACAAACCAGACCCCGAGGGGCCAAAAACTAAAAGGATAACTAAGGGAGACAACAAAGGATTAGGATTACCAGGAGCAGGTTGGCAGGCAGGCAAAGAACTAAACACAACTAACATACATCATCTTCTAGTAACATACAAACTTCAATGACATCCAACAATCAATTACCCACTTGGGAACTGAACAGTCAGGGACTTAAATACTGAGGGAAGCAAGACTAACAATGGGCAGGTGAGATTAATCAACAAGGGTTGGGAAAACAGGTCACAGGTGAAACTAATAATTAACTACACAGGGAAACTAAGAACTAACCAAGAAACAGGGAAAACAGAATCTAACCCTGGGAATAACAAAGACCCATAAAACACAACTAAGGCTCAAAGCAAGAAACCAAAACTGAATACACAATCACAGGATTAAACTGATGCAAAAGAAACACTAGGAACAAAATACAACAACAGAGGAAGCGGGATTCAAACACAAGACAGAGGGGTTCACAGGCAACCAACAGTGAACAGGGGAAAACACAAAGACTGACAACAGGAGGGACGGGATGACCAGCAACACCTGCTGGCCAAATGGGTAAGGGACACAGGGTGGAACAACGAGAGCTGACCCTCACAATTCAAGCATGAACATTTCTCACTCTGTTGACTTGTCAGGACACAATAATTCAGTATTTACCAGTCCTTCCTTCTTAATAAGTTGTTATAAATTGTTAATATCGATTCCTGTTTAACTGCAGTTTGTAAACATATGGAAACTCTGCATTTGTAAAAAAAAAAAAAAAAAAACAGAAACAACCAAAGCTAAAGATTGGCTTTCATCCTATTGACTATGTTTCTTTCTGCAATTGTTCTGACTTACCATTGCAAAAACTTGTTATAACTTTTATCTATTTTAAATAGCAAATTTTATCCTACTTTTCTAATCATTTTTTAATTCCTACATTAACATTTTTGCTGTGGTAATATTAATTAGGCTTTTTATATCTTAAAATTTCATCTTCATCATAACATTTCACAGTTTCTTTTTGGATTTGATGTCTTGCATGCAGATAGGCCACTTTCTTTAAAGTGCTTTATCCTTAAAGCCTTGCAAAAACACAATATTGGTCTTTTGATTTTCCGCAAACTGTGATGCTGCCTGAGTGTGGGTGTGAACCAAGCGTCTCATTTCTTCAGTACAATCGCTAGGGTTTGTTTAAATGCTCATTTAAAGTATCTGCTCTTGTGACCAAAACTGTACGGAGGTAAGCTGTGAAATTTTCAAGCACGAAGGTGTTGCATTATATAATGTGCACCATTTAAATACATGGTACGGTTAAAATAACATTATATACGACTGATTGACTGTTTAAATTTGAATTTATATGTCCACAAACATGATTTTGCTGAGCACCTAAATAAAGGTTATAGGTAAGTATTTGGATAACTGGAATGAATGCAGCTGCTCATCATTATTCTTGTTCAGCTGAGTCAGTTAACATAATCTCTCTCCAGCAACAAACCATGATGACACATGCTAGCATCAGCTTCTCCAAGCAGGTCAGGCAGTGCAGAGCTAGCAGATGCTGCTTCCATGATGTCACTTGCTCTTCTTGAAGTGTTTGCAGATGTTTTCATTTGCCGAGATATTAGTCCCCGGAGCTTCAGCAGAAACCTCTGTGGAGCTGCCAAATTTTATCATTGAGATATCAAAGTTATGTTGTAGGCACAGTGCAAGACCTGTATTATAAATGTAAACACCAATTTTCTCACATCTTTGATTAATTTTTTGTCTCTATTTCCAGAAGAAATAGGGTCTGCTGGGTTTTTGAAAGATATGACTACTCCGGCTGTATTCATTATCTGCCTTGACATCCTCTCTGTCAGCATTTATGTCAGTAGCTTTTATACTGAATTTTATAAACTGAAACTGAACTATAGGAAATATAAAGCAGGACCTGAAGTTAATTTGCAGCAACTTGCAGAGTCAACAGCATTTTTCATCTCTCTCTTTCTCTCTTTTGGATAGCTAGCTCCCTCCCTAGGACCAGGGTTCGAGTCTCCGCCATGGCTCCGTGAGTGTGGAGTTTGCATGTTCTCCCCGTGTCATTGTGAGGTTTCCTCCAGGTACTCCGGTTTCCCCCCACAGTCCAAAAACATATTCAGATTAATGCTGAAGGGAGTAATGCTGGAGTAACCAAACTGCCCATCGGTGTGCATGTGTGAGTGTGCCCTGTGGTGGGTTGGCTCCCCATCCTATCCTGGGTTGTTCCCTGCCTTGCACCTGTGGCCTCTGGGATAGGCTCCGGACCCCCCGTGACCATGAATTGGACCAGCGGTTACAGAAAATGCTGTTATAGAGATTCAGAAGAGTTCAGAAGATCTACATGCTTTAACATTATAAGTATTGGTATGTGTCTTTGTGGTTTAAGCCATTGTGCTTGTGCTTAGAAGGTTGCCGGTTTAAATCCCAGGGGCGGCAGTGTGATTTTTCATTATTGGGCCCTTCAGCAAAGCCCTATTCCTCCAAGGACTGGCTGACCCTGCTTTCTCAATTGTATCTCTTTCTCCATAAAAGCATCTGCTAAATAAATTAAATATATTTGTCCACCATCAGTACTCAATTTATGTAAAATTTACATTTTAGCTGTACGTACTGTATAATGATGATAGACACATCTGCAGCTAGAACATATGCTAGCCGTATATAGCTGAGTAGCGTTTTGGGGAGCTATCCAAGCTTAAGGGCAGAATCGTGCCACACTCGGAGGGTCGTCTTTTTATTTTTGTTTGCCTTTTTCGGGGGTGGAGGAGGATTTATAACAGCGAAACACAAAAACGGAAGGAGATGCTACAAGCCTCATTGTTGTATAGGTAGACCTGCCTTTCCCCATGGCCAACACTGACACAGCACCCTGGCACAGACATAGGGGTTCCTGATAAATGGGTTTCTGAATATATATTTGCATGTCTCAAAGGAGAGCATTATGGGATACGTGAGAAGAGCCATTCCACTGCATCTGTACTGAAACGTGGTGCAAATGGCAAATGAAGGATCGTTTCATTTCATTCTAGACTGGACAATATATCTGGATATTCCAGATGAGCCCTTTGTTAATATTATTACCATAGCAGTTATACATTTCTGAACAGTTGAAGCTCATCAGCCTGATTAGATTGGGCCTGCTAAGGGTCAGGGTGTAGCGGGGCCTTGGCGTATCATCCTCTGTTTTAATTCAGCGCCCACATTAGTCCTTTATTTAGTCTCAACCATCATGTCAGAAATGCAGGAAATCTATTCCATATTGGCATTTTCTCAGTATATATATTTACATAGTTACATACATATACGCCCCTATATTTTCTGATGTTCTTTTCCGATAAATGAAGTAATATTCAGAGTGTTAGATCTGTGCGTGCAGACGTGCCTGAAGCATGGAAACACACAGAACACATATTTCAATCTCTCTCTTTGATGAATTTAACGACTTTGTACATTAATAAATGGGGATTGGCTGGCAAATGTGAAAGTCTGCTGCAGAGAACTTTATATTTTGGGCACTATTTTATAGCCACATATTATCCACACCTAGAAAAAAAAACTTTTCAAGGGAAAATCTTTTCAAGAAAATTGCAAAATGATATAATAATAAAGAAATATGAATAGAGATGACTTGCATCAAAATTAGTGCATGTTTATTTGTGTTGTTTTATATATAAGTAATTTATTGGTAATATAAAGGCAGCATCATGAAAGGTTAGGGAAGAAAAATCTCCATGGAAACAATGGTAGTGGAATTAGTACAAACAACTGGGCTCAGTCACAGGAGGATTCATTAATAGCGACACATGGAAGCACAACCATGACATGCAATCCTCCAAGAAGACCGTGGATGTTCCCTTTCATCCTTACTGTCAACCTTCAGGAGGCAACCAATCAGCAAGGGAGCAGAATATCAGCTGTATTACAGCAAATCAGAGAATTTGTCTTTCTTTCAAGAAAGTAGCTGTACCTTCTATATTATTCAAGGTGTGTCAGAGGGTGTCGCCTCTAACTAAAGACAGAGGCACCGGCTATCTGAACTGTCCATTACATATATGTCTTGTTACAAGAGATGCAGCGCACAAAGCAGCCAGTGTATCTCAGGGCAAATAATTACAAAGGGTGGTTTGAGAAACACTAATTCAGATTTTTCATTTAAATCTTTTACTTCTCTTTGACCTAGTGATGCTAAATAGATGGATGGATGGATGGATGGATACCGTCCATATTATGGTTTTATTGTCGTCTCACATTTAATATTTTAAGTCACTGGCAGGTCATTTTTATGCTTTTTTTGAAGAGATTTAAATGCAAAAAATGATCATCAACAAGCGACACACACAACTCATGTCCCTTTGTAATCATGTCTGAGGTTTTATCGCGATTTTGCATTTCAGATCCTGTAACTGCACTTTAATGATGAATTTAATTTTCAGTTACAGCTTTAACATCACATTTTAAATAGGGTTTTCTGCTTGAACTGTAATGGTACACAGGTCTATAGCCCCACTACACAATGACACTGGCCCATTCGATTTGGCACCATCAAATCTCTTCTTGTTCTAGTTTCTCAATGATCATAAACACTTTGAACATATAGCACATTTTGCTTTTATATAAAAAGCTCTAGTAAGCCTCAGGGTTCTCCATAAAAATAAAAATCTCTTTGAATTCTTATTTTTAAAGGTGACAGACTAATAATACAATTAAAATAACTTACTCTTTGACTATTACGTTTCCATTCTCAGTTTTAATTTTACTCTGTGGAAACTCAAATTTTTAATATTATGGGTTTCATGGCCGTCAGTAAGAAAAACAGTAAGAAGTCTCAGTGTCATTCTGTATGACGAATTGTCATTCTCGTCACATATTACCAACCTGTCCAGGTCCTGCAGATACCTTCTCTACAACATTATAGGAATTCGTCCCTTTCTCATGACAGACGCTACTCAGTTACTCGTCCAATCTTTGGTCATCTCCAAGTTGGACTACTGCAACTCCCCTATGGCTGGTCTTTCACTGAAGGCAACAAGGTCACTTCAGCTGATCCAGAATGCAGCTGCGAGACTCATCTTTAATGTCTCTAGATTCTCGCTCATCACACCTCTTCTACGGAACCTGCACTGGCTCCCTATGGCTGCCTGCATCAGATTCAAATCCCTAACACTTGGCATTTAAGGCCAAGACAGGTTCAAATCCCTAACACTTACCTTTCAGGCCAAGACTGAAACAGCTCCTCCTTATTTGGCAACACTGATCAAGAATCGTGCCACTTCTCATCCTCTCAGAGAATCAAGTGCTGCTCGTCTCGAACCAACAACACTTAAAAGAGGATGACATGCATCAAGACTTTTTGCAATGTTGGCTCCTCAGCGGTGGAACGAACTTCCTATTGCCATAAGAACGGTCGAGTCCCTTGCTGTCTTCAAACGTCGTCTGAAGACACACCTCTTCAAGAAGTACCAGGGAGACTAATACCCTTTTTACTGTCTACTCTCTCTATTTAAGATTAAAAAAAGAAAAAAAATCCACTAACAATGTTTGCCTGTACACTTTTTTCCATAAGAAAGTTTTTTCATACAACGTACTTAGTGGTAACTTGATCTTAATGACAGTTGTTGATTTTAGGTCTAGCTTATAGATCGAAGAACAGTCATGGACTATAAAGCACTGATTGTAAGTCGCTCTGGAAAAGAGCGTCTGCTAAATGCTATAAATGTAAATGTTAACCCGAGGATTGCCTGTATATATACACACATGCAGAATATACTTCAGTCTGATCTTCAGTGACCACAATCCTAAGTTTTTGCCACATCAGTGACTCAACAACTGTCTCGTACTTCTTGTCTCTGATTTGCTGAAGATGAAATGAATATATTTATTGTCAGAACCCGCCCACAAATATCCACATAAAGTCCCTGTTCCTTCCCCCCTTCCCTATATCAAGATCAGTTTTCTATGTCAAAGGTAACAAATTTTAAATGCAGTTGTTTATTTCTTAACCTTAATGTTTTTCTTCTTCTTCCTAAAAGAGGATAAACCAATCTCTGGTCCACTGGAAATTCGCAGTGTTGTGCTCTTTCGTTTCCAGAACTTCCCAGGTTACTGCAAATTTAGAAAAAAAAGAATACCTGCAACATCCAGTGCTCCTTTGTTAGAACTAATGATCCCTATACACTCTGGACTGTTAGAATTCTGTATCAGCGTTTATTGCAACTGAAACACATCCTGGAGTAATTGGTCAGTGTGAAAAGGGCACAGTCAGTCGGCATCAGTCTCAGGAGAATCAGACAATCATTTCCTTATTTCTAGTAATTTGTTACAAACGTACCTTATTCATGTTATTGTAAAACAGCCGTGTAATGTCTTTTTTGCCTTCTTTATGTTTGACTTAAATACTAGAGCCAGGCAAGCATCCGTGTGTGTTTACATTTTTCCTCACCACAGCAACATTTTTTTTTACCATATTCTCTCATTCCATCCCTGCTACCCTAAAAAGGAACCACAAGCAAAAATCAAAGCAACATTCATGTGGTCTGGTCCTTTTCCATCACCCAGGCTATCCAAAGGTCAGTCACACTGGGAGCACCTTTTGTCCAGGCCTGCATACATCAGAATGCAGACTTAGAAACTCCTTCCTGTGACATTTTTAGGCAAATGATCAAGGATTGCATTTTCTTCAACTTTTTGCAGTAGGGTTTAGGTTGAAATTTGACTAGGCTAGTCAAGAACTATAACATTCATATTCATCAGCTGTTAAAATAGATTTTTAGTGTGTTTTAAATCACATTGCTGCACCAATGGTTGATTTAATATTCCATATAAAAATCTTTGGTTTGGTGCCAAATTCATGGAGCCATCGTCAGAGCAGGAAAGTCGTCTTTAACCAAAATTTTATTATACGTTATTTTTGCTCGCCGCCATCACCAGATACACTGCAGCTTTGTACAGTGCATCCAGAATCTAAATGTATTCAATGGACTAAACACTTCACATTGTTCATGTTATATTTCCTTTTAGGAGTATACCAGCTTGTTTTAAAAAAATAAATACATCATCATAATATGTTCTCTGAGTATTTCCTTCTTGTACTCCAGTTTCCTCCTAGGATGCAAAGACATGTCTCTACATTACCTTTAATGCAGGATTGAGTGTGTGTCTATACGCCTGCTGATGCATGGACATTCCATCCGAAGTACACCCCCACCAAATATCCTGTGCTCCCAGACAGACACTCCCAGTCCCCCAGGCCCTGTCCAGTTAGATGCATGGATAAATTAATTAAAAATAACCCAAATGAGTCATCTAATTTAATAATAATAAACAGTGAATTTACAAAGGTTTTGCATTTTATTCCCAACTTGAAATGTGACCAGCTACTATTACAAACATGCAATTACTTGTTGCCAATGTGTGGATATGATATTAAAAATATATCTTTTGAAAAAGAAAAAGTACCTCAGACATAAGACTGTAATGTATCAATATGATAATCACTGAGAAGACTTATTCTGAAGTGACGCCACACCACTCAAGGTCATATTCTACCTTTGAGTCTCCACTTATCTGCTTTACTGCTACAGTGACGTTAATCGACATTTTCTCACAAGCTTACTAAGCTGTCCTGTCAAAAATAAGTCTGAAACAGATGATATGGAAGGGAACCAAGTGAATCTTGACTGTATAAATTTCAAATAATGGCAGGCATATGTCAAATGCCAACGCATTTTATAGTAAGTACTTGTACTTACCTGACTATTATCCTTTATTATCCATTTAAAATTGTGTAAGAGTCAGTATATCATATGATTCCTCAATTCTGTATATGTAAGGAAATTGCATTAACTAAGTCTTGAAGTAACCTGCAACGTGGATTTTTGCAGTATAATGAAATATTGGTTGAATTACCCTTAGGATGAGTTACAGTATTATAATCCAGAGACGAGGCATTATAACTTTCAGCTTCCCTTTGACAACGGTCTGAAAATGGGCACATGCTGAACTGCTACTAACTGCCGTAGGGAACACATCTCGGAGTGACTCTTAGGTCACTGTCACACTCTTCTTTGACTTTTCAAATCCCCTGATGAAGAATCTGTAGTACCTCTACTCCCAAAGATACTGGTCTTAGTATAATAGTATAATAGCCAGAATGTCCTAGCCAAACACAAAAACACCTGCATCCCAGCTGACAGGGAATTCTCTTAGAACTTCAGTCAACATTACGTGAAGGTCCTCTGCAAGTTGGCAGAGCACTTACCGTAAAGTTCATTTCCACATTTTACATTTTAATGAAGGTTCCATCAATGTCATCTTGATAACATTATTACCTGAACTTATTTTATAAAATTGCTAAATGTGTATCCTGCAAACGTACCATTCAACCTTGAATCCATGACCACTGAGGAGTAAAGTGACAATGTTATTCCTGTTCTACCATGTAGTCCCTGCTGAAAAAACCAGCATAGACCAGTGTAGCTGGTTATCAGCATGACCAGCGTAATGCATACTGGTTATACCAGTATATGTTGTATTTTGGTGCTGAGATAACTAGAGGGAGAGCCTAAATGGGCTCATTAGTGTGGAAGTTGAGCAGTAGAGAGATGAGCAGACAACTCCTTGCTGAAGAGGTAAAAAGATCATCCTTTGTTCATTGACACCAATGTCACTACCTGATCTGTGGCACCTGCCCAATCTGCAACCACATGTGCATTAGGTTACATGTACACCGCGCATTAATAACGTTTAATTAAGTGAAGCTCCAATTACTGCTAACGCTGTGCGCTACAATAAATAGCCTCAATACCACACCTATATATCAGTTTAATAGAAGATCGTCTGTATTTTTGACGGTATTAAAAAAAATACCTTCGGGATTTCTAAATACCGCTATCTACCGTTATAATGTCTTACCGCCAAAGCCTGCTAACCACCCTTCATTTGTTTTCATATTATTCATCTTAGTTGTAATAGTAATTATAGTAATAGGATAAGACTCTGGGAATGTCAGGAAAATTGGACACTTTGAACCTTTATACCTTAATCATAACGTTCTGTAAACATTCTAAGAATGCAAAATTGTTAGCAGGATGACAGAGTACTCCTTCAAACTCTAAAACATCTGGGCTGTCCTCCACTCAGGAGCCAATTGTGAGACCAAAGGGCAGCTGATTGAAATGGTATCTTCTGAAAGGAGTGATGAATGTTGCATGTGGTCGTGACTCCGCAAAAACCGGGCTCTGTGAACACTTTTGCATCTGTCATTGTTGCAAATGCTTCATCCACTGCAGGTGAGATATATTTTAACAGTGTCAAGTATTCTTTCTGTCTCCATCTGTCAATGGTAAGCCTGCTAAAATATCATCGGCTGGCTGCATCCCCCATTGCATACAAGAATGGGTTCACCTGACATTAATCTTCTGTGCTATCTAGCCATGATACAATGTGAAATCTTTCAAATCTCTGGATCGATCACGGCCATTCTGTCAGATTTTCTTTCTTTTTCTCTTTACCTCCAGGGATCTTGCTCAGATCCTGGTGTCCTTTAGCCTCCACACTCTCCACTCTCTACATTTCACTAGAGGCCTCACTTACCGCAAACTCCTTGCCAATTAAATTAAACCGTATTATAATGGAGCTAAAAAACATTGCAACTAATCATTTACTGACACCATGACTTAAAGTCTTATATTCTTTACTCAGAACTGGAAATAAAACATACAGCATGATGGAAACAATAGCATCTCCCTCTGCACTTTACTCACATCGGTAAAGTAGCTGTATATACAATGCATATCGTAAACTAAGCATTTTAGAGTCATTTAGAAAACATTCCAGATTTTAATAATGAATGAATAGTTTGACAGAATTCAGTTAAACAATGTCTCACGTGACTGAGTATAACACCAACACATTTGCTACAAATCAAACAACTGATGCCTTTTAAAATTCACCAGATAATATGCTCAAAGAAACATTACACATCTGTTATAATTAGATCAAGTCATACAGGCAGCAACCATGTATCTAACTTAAAATAATTTTCTCTGAAAATTTCTTATTCCTGAATATACTATGATCATTTTTTGCTGACATTTTAGCAAGCAGAAAAATCTAAATGACTCTCAAGATGAACGTTTATAATGTAGTAAATACTGCTCAGCCTATCAGCTATTTTCATGCTGTGAAATTTATTGAACTCTACTTCAACTTGTGAGAAAAGCCGTGCGCAAAGTGTGTAAACAGAGCTGCTCATAAAACTTTAGCTTTAATGGTGGGTGTGTTTTTAATGCTGCGCAGACACAGTTTCTGTCCAGCTTTACAGAATAGTGATGGCATTCGCTCAGCAGGTGTCCTCTTATGATATCTCCCTACATTATACGTTTCCAGTTGCACTAGATGTTTTATGCTGGTTCTGCTTATATCGATGTAAAGGACAGTACACTAGTTAGTAGCTCTGGATTGTAAAAGCAGAGTAAATACAATCATACATTGAATTATTTGTGTAAGTCGGTTATTTGGATAGGGTAATTGTGAATATGTATGGATGATATAACAGCATTTGCTTAAACCTGGTTAGTGTTTGAGTATATCTGAATGCAGAAGCACTCATGAACCAAGCATTTAACTAAAGTCAGTAACTCATATGTATAAGATTTAATTAGCTACCATGAATGAATTTACAATGACGCCAGAACTGCTGAATAATCGCTACTCCTAAATACTTTCGGCACTTACTCAACTAAGGGTCTATTGAAAGATTTATAGCTTTAACCCAATGACCTCACACTAAATGAGGTGACTTACAGAAAGACTATTTAACGTGACTTTATATGTTGAGTGTTAGTCAAGTGAAACCAGTCTCACCAAAAATCACGATACGTGTCTATGAACTATTTTCACATCAAACATTGAAACACTTCATTTATTTATACCATCATATGCAGTTGCAAAGGGTCTGATCCTGCCCCAGGTCACAAGGTTCTCAGGTCAAGATGCCAGTTCACTGCAGGGCACAAACACTAAAGGGTAATTTAAAGCTACCAGTTAAGCTAGTACTATATTTTTGGACTGTAGGAGGAAACTGCATAACATTAGAGAAAATACAAAGACAGACAGAGAGCAAAGGCAGGATTCACGCCCCCACCATGGGTGTGTGAAGCAACAGGACTAATCACTGAACCACCAGGCTGACTCCATAATACCTTGATCTTTTTTACATAGGCAAAAATGGATGCATCACTAATCAACCACAACAGACAAGCCATGAATTAATGTCAGCTAATAAAACAGACTTGGATATAGGAAGCATAATCTAACATCTGTAATTATGCATGTGCACAACTGCATATCTATCATCATCATCATCCCTGTCTTCCATTTTGGTTGAATGGTACTGTAATTGCGGTAATTACCTTAGTCTAGTCCTACTGTAAGTACTTAGATAGAATAAGATTGAACTGATTTGCCTGGAACACAGCAGAGTTACGACTTAAAATTCAGCACATCTTGCATAGAGATATCGAACTGAAATGAGACAAACATGCCAATAACTGCACGCAAAGCTGGAAATTAATTATCTAAATGTATTACCATGTTGTTGAGAGTTATTTGTAGCTAGGGAACCTTTATGAATAAATATTTTACAATGGGCACTTCAGCCCAATACCATGGCACTTTAATTAATACCAATAACTTATTAATTAATTGCCCATAAAACTTCACTCAGAATTCTGCCTAGTTCTCGGTAACATGTTGCACCATGAATTTTATACAATTCTCCAGCTGCAGCCCTGCTCTGCTACCCCTAACTCTGGGGTAGACGGTAGATAACATTTATAATCCACTCTTTGCAGAACACTGTCTACAACATGCCATTATATTTGTGCAGGTATTGACACATGCTGAAAATGTGACACGCTCTTGTTTTATGCTTTCAGAGTATATACACTACATATTACTTTTGTGAGAACAATTTATTTTCCAAATAAGCACATTTAATTACTATATCATGAAAGTTCCTGGTTTTACACACCCTTTAAATGTAACGATTCAGTCTTGGTGCAAAAACGTAGAGGAGAAAATAAAACAATGCATGTACTATGGAGATATACTTGCTTTGTACTTGTTGATATGCTGTTGTGTGAAGATATACTTGTTCTATACTTGTTGATATGCTGTTGTGCATGATTCAGTATTTACAAGGCTCGGGCATCTCTGGAGAGATATGTCACTTAAAATGACTGCTGTCACTTTATTTAGATGAATTCTGAATAGTAAATGAGCCACACACTTTGTTAACATTTCTTACTAGCAGTGTACATCACTCACAGAACAAAACTGCAGGTTGGATTTCCTCCCCAAACGGCTATGGTCAGTCCTATGTAGCAGTTCAATCAGCAAGAGTGGCAGTTTGTAGGAGGTTTAATAACATTAGTCCAGGTATGAATTACCCATGTTTATATTTTACCTGTGAAAGCTTTTGAGTAAAGTGCTTTACTGTTTAAATCACAACATTTTCATATTTAAAACTGTGAGATACAGTACTTAAAATCAGTGAGAGAAGAACTCCAGAAGCTGTTTTTGTGACACTGTACTTCAGGGGGCAATAGATTCATACTTAATGTATTAATTAACCAGTAACTAAGTGTTAGTTATGTACTGATCCCAATGTTGCCGTTGTTTTTCAAGTGAAGGATCTTTTGGAAGCTCAGGATGTAAATCACTCACATGCAAATGTTCATTTAATCATCGTTGTGCTGACATTATGGTGATTTCATTTTAGACCATAACAATATCAGCACACAACAGCAGGACCTTCCAGAAAGTGCACTCCAGATATGTCACATCAAAAAGCATGGGATGCTTAGTGCTTAAGCTATTCGATTAAAACACAGATTTTATGTGTGGACTTAAGGTGGCCTCATCCTTCCGGACAAAACAAAATCAATGACATTGGAGAGAACAATCTGTTGCAAACTTAGTTTGGGCCAGAAATTCTCCAAAAAAATGAACCTGTTCTCAGCCTCAGCTTACCTCTGAACAAAGAGAACAAGTTGACTGAACTCAAACTGACTAAAAACAACTTTTAAAAAAAAAAATTAAACACAACATACAGTGCTTCAGAAAGATGTCAGTTTTTAACAGGTCTCATTCCATTAATTGATAAAGGAGTAAAAATTCATTCAAAAGTTTAACACGCATGTTATGTGATATAGTTCTGGCAGAAGAAGGCAAAAAAGTTCTAAGGTCAATGTATCCATCCATCCATCCAGCCGCAGCCTATAGGCACAAGGCAGGGAATAGCCTAGGATGGGGCGCCAACCCACTGCAGGACACACACACCACTCAGACCAATAGGTGTTTGGCAACTCCAATTTACCTTGGCATGTTTTGGGACTGTGGGGGGAAATCGGAGTACCCAGAGGAAACCCCACAACCACCCGGGAAGCATATGAAAAGGTCCACAGACGGAACCACGGCAGTGACTGAAACTCTGGTCGCAGAGATGGTCGCTAACCACCGCACCACCCCTCTCAAGAAATAGGCTTTTGAAATATTTTTATTAGTAAAATCAAATAAATTTATCCTGTCCTTGGTGGCACGGTGGTGCAATGGGTCATGCGGCAGCCTGACACCTACAGGTTTTGGGTTTTGAATTCCAGCTCAGTGCAGTTTGCTCTTTTTCCCTTTGGTCCAGGCAGGACGCCCCTTGTGATTTCCACCCACCCTCAGTGCCTATAGTGTGATATTATGTTTGTGGTTATGTCCCCCTCTAGTGGTGTGGCATCCAGTCCAGGTACCCCCCATCCCATGCTCTAGGGCAGGAAGGCGGTGATGGAGGAGGCTGAAGCCAGTGCCAGACCGAACGGAGAACAAAGGACCAGTGGTACCATTCATA
>JAODJU010000036.1:6687874-6699497 GCA_026776725.1 Gnathonemus echidnorhynchus | reverse complement strand
AAAAAAAAAAAAAAAAAAATATATATATATATATATATATATATACTTTGTATATATACACACACACACACACACACAAAGACATGTATATTTATTTTATTCCATGGAAGAAATGAGAATCTGAAGCAAGGATGACATTGATGTTCCTTGGACCACAAACTGAGCATGCAAATGAATTGTTTCTCTTTGGGAAACCCACTGAGCATTGCTCGAGTCTTCTCCTCAATGCTTTTGATTATGATGATGATTGCGGGAAAGCTGAAACAGTAAGCATAAATCTGCTTCAGCTGTTCAATATATGCTTTTGGGCTTTGAGGACGTTTCTGTCTGTGTCCTTAGCTTATCTGGAGTACCTGGAGAATGTACTCAGCGGCCAGTTTACTAGGTACTTCTGCTCCTCCTCCCAAGAGAAAATCATATGGCTGAAACTGACTACATACCACATGCAGACAGGGTCAAGAGGTTCAGTTACTGTTTGACTAAGCATTATAACAGCTATGATCTAAGCCATTCTGAATCTGCTGCGATTATTGGTGGCAGGCATGGTGGTCTCAGTGTCTCAGAGACAGCCACCGTTCGGGGATCTCCATTTTGTTGAGTTTCTGTTGCCGAAAACACCGTGTTAATATGAGAGGTCAGAGAAGAATGGCTAGACTTCTTAAAGCTAACAGGAAGGCCACTGGCATAAAATAAAATGGCAACACGACAATGGTATGCAGAATGGTTTACGAAACACACCCTTGAAATGGTGCTGCAGGCAAAAGACCTACCATTTCCTAGCTAGGTGCATCCAATAAGTGGCCAACATGGGGGGGTCGTATATATGATGGAGGTCCAAAGACATTATAATGGAGCTGAAAAATTCCTGTTGCCTAGTGACATTGTAGCCATTGTAACATCATAGTGTAATACATTACTCTCATTACTCACATGTTTGTGTTGATGCTGGTCTAAACAAACTTACTGCACAGCCAGTCGTATAACAGAATAGCACATGCAGTTGTGTACAGTACATAATACTTGATAATGATAATAAGCTCTTATGTTACTGGTTTATGCGTTTATTATACCGTACTTTTTTTGCTATTTAAGCTATACCATATAGCCTAGATGTGTAGTCTGCTATACCATAAGTACACTCTATGATGTTCACACAATGACCAAATAACCTATCAACCTATTTCTTACAACATACCTGTCATGAAGCAAACCATGACTGTAGCATGAAAGAGTTGATCACCAGGTAGTTTGTCTTAACGCTTTATCTTTTTGCGCTTGACAACTGCTTTCATCAGTCGGGTGTGTCTTATTCATCTACACCGTTTGTTGAATTAAGAACCCAAGTTGGATCAGGTAAAGTAGTAGGCTGCGGACTAATTTATGTCTTACAAAAAAAAATCACAGACTGATAAAACAGCGGGGGGTGGGGGGGGGCTGTATTGTCAGTTTTATCGTTTCCATTTTTTCAGATGCAAACAGAACCCATAAACACGAGGCATCATTAAAAAATGTAATAAAAAAGAAATAAATGGTTTATTTTATTTTTGGCCATTAACCAATCCCTCCACATTCTGCGAGACCCCTAGCATACCATGGTCCATAAGCAAGGTGACTGGCCACACAGGAATGTGTTTTTCACCCTGGGGGGGACTGTCAAATCTTCTCAGACGAGACCGGGGCTTAGACTATCATACTGCCACACCATATGGATTCACCTCAACCCCTCCTTGAATGAGAGCTGGCCCAAAGGCAGTCTGTTCCAGACCCTCTGCATGTAAACCCTTCCTTTCCTTTTACTGGGCAAGCCACAGGGAGGTGAGATGGCTGGGGAGGGAGGAGGGAACAGTGATGTGCCCAAAACCCCGTCAGCCAGCATTCTGATGCTGGAGAGTTCAGGGGAAGGCCGGACTGGCAAGTAAGAATCAAATCTTGAAGAACAGATTCAGCTCTTTAGCCCTGTCTGTGCTCTCCTTCTGTTGAAGAACAGATTCAGCTCTACAGCCCTGTCTGTGTGCCCCTCCTGTTGAAGAACGGATTCAGCTCTACAGCCCTGTCTGTGTGCTCCTCAACCACAGTGTTTCCAAACTTGTAGCCAACGATCATCTTCATTCCACATGACATGTCCTTCCCACTGTTCTGCTGTAGCTTGTGCTCCAGCTTACTCCTGTAGCACTTTCTGCCCTCATGGAACTATTTCTTCAGGTCCACCTGCACCTGCTTGATCACCTTGTTGTCTCCAGACCTGAAGGCGCTGTTCTTCTTGTTTAGTAGGTCCTTCAGGTCCTCTGTGGTCCATAGTTTATTTGGGAAATAGCACACTGTCTTTGTGGGGACTATGTTACCCAGACAAAAGTGGATATAGTCTGTGATACAGTCCCTCATTGTCTTCTCTATATGAACCTGTTCCCATCCATTTCCTGAAGGCCACCTCACAGAGTCTCCTTAGCCTTCTTCATCCACTCTGACAAAACTCAAGTTCTTTTATATAAAGCTGAACACTATGAGAGATATAATGATCTGTTATAAGGTGAGTTCAAAGGATTGTTTTGATGTTTGTTGTACAGATGATCATTTATTGTTTCTCCAAGTCCTAAGCAATTACTCAGCCATGATATTGGATAAAATGTTTCTTGTTTCTTGTGTCATTTCTTGTATGGCTTCTGATCTGGTCCAGTGGCAGCGAGTGACAAGGCAAAGAAAGTGCATTAAGCAAAGCTAAAACTAGTTTCTATTAAAAAAATGTTGTACTTGCTGTTCCATGCCTAGGAATCTGCCAGTATTTTGAAACTTAGTACGTATAACATATAGAGACACATGTTTCTTTGATGGTATAAGGTAGTTATACAGGGAAACATTAAATGTAATCAGCTTTCCCTTTTTCAGCTATTCCGGCTCTTAATGAGGTGGATCTCTTTCCTGGGTGTGACAGTCATTAACCCTAAATGTTGTGACTTCTTGTTTGCTTGTTTAAATCTAATAGTACTATAGCTAACATGAAAAATGCATCACACTGTGTATCTAATGATTATCCATCCATCCATCCATCCATCCATCCATCCATTCTCCTACTGATTATCCAGCAGTATGGCAGAGGTTCTCAACTGGTTTAGCCTTAGGACCCACATTATACTGTGGAAAGTCACAACCCAAATTCACAGTAAAACCGTTTGAGAAACACTACAGCATAGGGTGTAGTGAACCTATCCCAGTATTCTTGACTGGTATTGTATATAACAAAGCCAAATAATTACAGGAAATGTGTAGTATAATATTAATAAACGCCTAATATATACACTATAACTATAAGTAGCCATTACATCACATGGCATGGTTATAATGCATGCATGCATGCATCCATCCATCCATCCATTATCTACAGTATATCGCTTTTCCCATCTGGGTTGCGGGGAAGCTTGGAGCCAATCCCAGCATCATCCGGCGAGAGGCGGGGTACACCCTGGGCAGGCCAGGTTATAATGTATACACAATACTATTTCTTACTATTGGAGGGGATTTTTCTAGAACAAAATCAAGGTTTACATGTAAGTAGCAATTTAACAACACAGACCATAGTAACATTAATAACTGTCATTTAAGACTAGATGTTTTATACTGGAACACTGACTGCACATCTCCCCCTGATAATTTGGTGAGGTATCACTAGTTGTCATCGTCTTGACTGAAAGACAGAAATAAAAAAGAATAATTTATAGCGCTCGTTCACACTTGTGCTTCACGGCACTTTAGAGGAGGGCTCTACTGCTCGAGTCAGTTGGAATACGGGGGATATGGGTCTCATTTATCACCTAAATAGGGATAAAATCAGATAAGGAAACAATAAGGTTCATGCAGTCTGGCACAGGACATTAAACACAGCAGACTGAAAAAATTATACTTTTCCTCCCATAATTATTTTTCTTTTGAAGAACTAGTTACACATTGTTCATCCATCTTCCCAATAGTTATCCAGTACGGGATTTGGGGGGGGGGGGGGGGGGATGGGGTGTTAAACTGGACAGGATATCAGTCCATATCAAATTAAGGAACAAACAAATACTATAAGTAATTTAAGCCACCAGTTCACCTTACTATGGAAGAGGAAGGAACAGTGTAGCAGCCAATAATGTAATAACTACTATTAATGTAATAACATGGCAATAACATAATACATTTCTCAGTTCAATAATGTAATAACAAAGGTTATTACGTTATCCATTCAGAAAGTGTATTACATTATTAGCCAGTTATTACGTCATCAACTTTTATCACATTAAGGATGGAAAAATATGTCATGACCTGCTCGTCCGATCCTCGTGTGTGCCACGCCCCCCTCATTACCTCGTGTTAATTCCCGATTGTAATCACTTGTTTCCTGTTCCGTTCAGCCTGTCCTGAGTATTTACTGTAGTCCGCGTCAGTATTCCCCAGATCTGTCATTGTCGTAGTGTAACGTCTGTTTTGCGCTGCCGTGTGTGGAATAAAACCCCGTTCTTTTGGATTCCCGTCTCCCGTATTTGCTTCCCCGCTCACGCATTGGACACAACATGATGTTTTCTTTAATTATTACACTATTAGTAAGTGTAATAGGTAGTTACTACCAGGGATGCACATAACCGGACTAAAAAGTGATTTAAAAGCAATATGTAACACTGTTGTAACAGTAGAAATGCGTGTGTATTTTATGTACATTTGCACTGCAATGACTAAAAAATTATCGTGCATTTTAGCATTTATACCGCAAATGAAGTACGAATTAGCATATGAAGGTTAAAATGTATGATAATTTCTTGTGATATTAGCGCAAAATCGCGTAAAAAAATACGCATTTGTGCTTTTACAATAATTTACTGCTGCATGTATCGCTATAAAAGGTAAATGCGTACTTGCGTACCAATTATGTGCTTCCCTGGTTACTACATTATTGGCAGCTGCAAAACTTTGAGAAACTCCTTAACTTGGTGAACATGCCCTGTCACCAGGATGCCTATGGCCAGTGCACTGGAAAGGAGACTCTGCCCAATAGGTGAACCTAGGGTTCAGATGAAACAATACAAATTCCTGCTGTGGAACACTGGACCAAATCCTTTGGTGAGAGTATGATGTTTCTCTGCATGGTTTCTGGGCTCAATAACTGTGACAGGGTGAGGAGATCTGAGACCTGGAGGGACCTCATAACAGATTCTACTCCTTCGTATCAAGAAAAGACAGCTGAGGTGATGCAGGCATCTTAACTGGTTAGTTTCAAAGGACACATCCCACTGGGCAAAGGACCTCGGGCAGACCCAACACATGCTTGCAGGATTTTATCTTGCTACTGGCTTGGGAACATCTAGGTATTCCTCAGGACAAGCTAGAGTTGACAGCCTTGGAAAGAAAAGACTGATATGCTGGTATGCTGCCACCAAACCCTCACCAGGAGAAGTGGGAGACATGGTTCAAAGATGAGATGAAAAGCATGATATTAATCAATTTAATAGGTCCAAATTGTCTATCGATATTTTTTACACTGTTCACTTAAATGAATTACTCATTTTATATGTCCAGCTTATACCAAACAGCACAAGTGTATTTTATGCTCAGCTCTACCACAAAACATTTTCCTATACCACTGGAGAATTCCAGCTGGCTAACATCTTGAGATCTAGTTAATTATTGATCAATCGCCATATCTGGAAATAACTAGTAAGAAACAGGCCCATTCACTTGCCCTATTACCAGTCCTATCACATAGTTTTCTTAGGACCTGACAGCCAAGCTTGCATCCCACAGATTTCTGCTTTTCACATTTCCTTTGATAGCGAAACAGCTATTTTGTTTTAGCCCCTCCCCCCATTTAGTTAAATCCATCTGCACATTTGTAACCCTGCTGGAACAAGTTATACCCCAAGGTCATTTTTCAAGTGCTGTCCTACTGTGTTCCTCTAGCGAATCTGCAAAACTTGCTCTGCGAAATGCCATAGAAACATCAGAATGTGAATTCTGTTTGGAATTTTACTCCCAGTGATCTGCAAATTAGATCTGAACACTCAAAGTTTTTGACTCTACCTCATTTTTGACTATAGAGCATAATTGCCAGCTGTGCCTTATTGACCTTGTTAAACCATTCAAAGCCATTATAAATGCAATAGATTATATCTTCTTGTGGATAGACTGCAGTAGGGCCAAAAAACAGGTGCATTCATGATCTTTCAGAGCAGTCCTAGTAATGATTAGCAATCAAATAAAGAAATGAATGAATGAATGAATAGACCCACACAGAATGGACTACTGTACTGGTGGTATCTCAGCTTGATGTGTGTGTGTCCAGTTTGCATGTTCGTTCTGTATTTGTGTGGGTTTCTACCCACAGCTCGAGAGCATGCGTTTAGGTGCATTTGAGTCACTAAATTGCCCATAGTGTCCCCTGCCTAGTGGCCCTTGCTTCCTGGGACAGGGTATAGGTTTACTATCATCCTGTTCTAGATACATGGCTTTGAAAGGATGCACTTGCTGCACTGACATTTTCTATTTCAGGAAAGAATCTGAAGGGCCAACTGAGAACAATTAAAGCATATGGCTAATATGTGACAAAGGCCTGGAGCTGCAGGGTCGTACCATAATGTGTGACCCAGTGACTTTTCTGCTACTTTTGTGCCAGTGCTTCCCTGTCATGTATATTTTGTTATGTGTAAATACTTTTGATTGTTTTATAAAACACAGTAATTACGGAGCAAAATATGCAATAAAAACATTAACTGCTGCTAAATTATTAATGGTGGTGTCTCTGTGAGGTGTTAGATTTTAGAATAAAAATGTTTTTTTCTTCCTCATTCAGATTTCCATCCATGCATAGCCCCTTAGAGCCTAGAGTAGGGGCAGAATTTGGGGGGAACGACAACCCTGGCCCCCACACTCAAGGGGGCCCCTGCAGATCTCGACTATTTATTTATTTATTGTGACAGAACACATAGGCCAAATGTCCTCCCCAGATCATTTATATAACAATTTTGGTTAAAATATTAAAATCTATAATAATATATCGTAAATTCAGCCGATTGATCATCCAGCCCGATACCCCGAATTTTACCGACAGCATCCCCCCCCCACCCTGATTGGTAAGTGCTACCGCTGGCACCCAGTGCTTTGATTAGCATATTATTAATGTTCCATCATTTTTAATTCCCTCTCGTTTCTCTGTCGGTTCCAGAAAATAGCTTGAATGGCCCACTTAGGGGGCCCCTACCCATGTCAGCCTAAGGCCCCCAGAGAAGTCAGTCTGCCCCTGGCCTAGAGCCTATGCCAGGAAGCATAGGACACAAGGCTGGATAAAACCTAGATGAGATGCCAGGTCTTTCAGATAAAACTGACAAAGTGGGTAGTGAAAGGAGAAACAGAGGCTAACTTTAGATGGAGAACTGAAATTGTTTTTTCCTTAGAGAAATGAGCAGGTTTTGCCTGTAAGGCAAATAGGAACTCTCAGAAATGGGGTACAATAGCTTACTATAAAAGTCCAGAAGAGTCAGGTGACCTCCTCCATCAGTCTAGCGAGAGTGAGGAATGTGAATGAGAAAGTGGCCCCGCATATTTGTTCCCATGACAACCGCAGTGATTCTCCCAGCCTTAGCATAATTCTCTTCTCTTCTCATTAGCATGCTTTTTCGCCTCTGTCTAACACCTACAAAATTCCATGTCAAGATTCTCTCCAAAAGCAATTAAATGCCCCTGGTTCTCGATGAGTAAATCCTTGTAACCATTAGAGTCAATAAAATGAAAAGCTTTGCTTTGGCGATTTCCTCTCACAGCAAGCAATTTTATTAACTGAAACAGGATCATATTAATAAAAATCGTCACTGTGACTGCACTGGGCTCATAAAGAAGTGTTGTAACTATATCCTATATTGATTTAAGGCTTTAAGATCACAAATGCAGAATGCTGGAAGCATCAATTATGCTGCCCTAGTTGCTGAGGAAATGCACTGTCCCTTTAGTAAAATTTTCAATTAGAGCTATTAATTGGTTACATTTAAAAAAAACTGGCCAGAGTGCCCTTATCTCATCAAAAGAGTAATTTTCATCACGGAACTGAGCTATCTCAAATCGTCAGAAGTTAATACTCCCAAGAACTTCATAGCTTACATTTTCATAAATTTTAATAAATACTTTTATTTAAAATCTGAAAATAGATCAGTGCTACTATGAACACGTGCAGTGATATTTTCGCACATTTCAAAATTATTGAAGCCCCAGGGATGCATCACCCTGTTGTCAGAACCAGTGGAAAAACTGAACCCAACACCCCTTCCAACAAATCTCCTGTCATCAAATCTGTCCCTCACTCCCTTTATTGCTGTGACTTGATTTATCAATACTTTAATGCTGTACCTCTTATAGGCACGATGGCTTTATGTACTTCTAAGGTTTACATTCTTGTAGAAGAATTGTGTGAAGTACTAGTGGTTTAAATAGCTCTCCCCTCTGTACTATGTAGTTTTCAATCTTTTCTCGGTAATATATATTAGAAAAATCAATTCTGGCCATGCTCTGCCAAATAATCATAGATTGCAAGAAGCAAATGGAAATAGTCAGATTTACTTTAAAACTGTTTATTAAAGGTTATTTTTCAATTATTGCTTCCAGCTTCGTAAAGGTACAAAAATCTGTAACGGAGGCTACAATACAGAAAGTCGTACAGTTGTGTGACTACAATGTTGGTTTAAAACCGTATACGCCATCGAGCTGGAAATTTCACTTTGTCCGTAAACTCCAACAGTGAGGATGAGCAACTTACCATGTCTTTAAGCAATGCAGAAAGTAATTCAAATATATCAAGACTATAATATAAACCTTTCAAACCTCATAACACAGTGGTCTCTTGGAGCCAGCACAATTCACTGCCTCTGGCTGCTTTAGAGATGAGGCTGGTGATCAGTCACCATGGTAATGTTGGACAGCTGGTTTTTTTTTTCACAGTCTAACGCTGGGATACACAGTGCATTCAGAAAGTACTCAGACCATTCCATTTTCCCCATATCTTATTATGTAACAGCCATACTCTAATACGGATTAAATTCATTTTTCAATCAGAAATCTGTGCACAATAAATCAAAAAAGCAAAAGCAAGTTGGTACAATTTTTTGTAAAAGTAGTAGAAATTAAAAACTGAAATATCACATGAACATGTTTTCATATCCTTTACTCAATACTATGTTGAAGCATTGATTGCAACTGCAAGTCTTCTTGGGTGTGACACTACAAGCATAGCACACCTGGATTTGGTGTTTTTCTACCATTATTCTCTCCAGAAACTCTCAAGCTGTGTCATGTTGGATGGCAAGTTTTGATATGCTGCTTTCATGCCTCTCCAGAGATGTTCTATTGGGTTTAGGTCTGGGCTCCAGCTGGGCCATTCAAGGATGTTCATATATTGAAGCCAGTGCTGAATTGCCTTGGCTGTGCGCTTAAGGGCATTTCCACGTTGGAAGATGAATCTGTATCCTGAACCTGAGGTGCTGAGCACTCATGAGAAGATCATCTTCCAGGGTATTCTGCATGTTGATCCATCAGTCTTTCCCTCGTTACTGACAAGCTTCCCATTTGCTGCTGAGGAACCAGACACACCCACGTTGCTGCCACCATGCTTTGCCATAGAACTGATATTGCCCAAATAATGAGCAGTTGGCTCCAGATATTATACTTGCCATTCAAGCCAAATAGTTCAATCTTGCTTCCATCAGAGCATAGAATCATTTTTTCTTTTGGTGCCTTTTGTGCCTTTTTTTGAGGCGTGGCTTCCATCTGCCTACTCAACCAAGAAAATTCTAATTGGTGGAGTGTTCCGTAGATCAGTGTTTCCCAACCCAGTCCTCAGGGACTCCCAGACAGTCCACATTTTTACTCATTTCCAGCTTCCTGCATGAGAGTCCACATTTTTGCTCCTTCCCTGCTTCCTGCCAGACATTCCACAATTTTGCTCAAACGTGGACTGTCTGGGGGTCCCCAAGGATCGGGTTGGGAATCACTGGCATAGATGATTGTCCTTCTGGCAAGTTCGACCATCCACACAGAGAACCTCTGGAGCTTTATTGGAGTGATATTGAAGCTTATGGCCTCCACCCAGAATAAAATCTGTCTCCCCTTTTTGTGCAGTTTGGTTTGATAGCCAAAACCAAGAAGAGTCTTGGTGGTTCTGTACTTCTCCATTTTAAGAAGGGCGGGCGCCTCTAAGTTCTCTGGAAACTTCCAGTATGCGGGAATTTATCAAAACCCATCCCCAGTTTTGAACTTCAACACAATCTTCTCTTGATGGTCTATAAACAATTCCTTTGATCTCATGGCTTGGTTTCTCCTTTGACAAGCATTCTCAGCTACATGGCCTTATATAGGCACATGTATGCCTTCCTAAACCCTGTTCAATCAACTGAATTCACCACATGTGTTAGGACCTGTACTGTCAGCCCATCAGGTTCCCGTCTGGCCAGCAGAGGTCACTGGCCATCCTGTAATCCCCTAATTGTTTCCAGCCTAATGTGCCAAGTATCCACATCTGTCTCTGGTTTGTTCCTCATCATTTTTTAATATATGATCCTGTCCTTCCCAGCTTGGTCATTATTGTCATTGGGTTAGTATTGTTATCATAGTCTTGGTTATAGTCAGTGTCGCTCCTTTCTCCTTCATTAAAGTTAGTGTGTCCTGTGTTAAGCTCCCTGTATCTTATATTCTGACCCCACGTGGTCCTGTTTGTTTCTGCTTGTGGTGTTTCATTCCTTTGATGAACCCCTTTAGTTCACCGCAAAAAGCTGCATCTTGGTTGTCCCTCTCCTCATCAGGACAACATGTTTCTACCGCAGGTTATAGAAACACATAAACAAGAATTCAGTCAGTATTTAACAATCAATCCTTATAATATCAATCTGAGAGAGTCAGGTAAAATAAATTAGCATGAAAAGCTCTGACCCAGGCAAGTGTACTTCATGTACAGATGGAGTGGAGAAACCTAGGCTTTTACTTCTTTAAGTGATGGAGAATGGAAGTTGTCACTCTTGTATAAATTATTGATGGAGAAGTAGTATTATAATCAACAATTGCTATCTGCCAATAATGAGGAGGACAGCACAACTCATACAAAAATACGTTCACGGTAATAACAGAAGATTCCTTTTCACCAACCAATGCACCCTCCAGATTCCAAGATAAGTTGCTATGTAGTATTATAGTGTAACCAAATGATTTGTCACATTCTCTTCCAGTTTAAAAATATATTGGTTACATGTCTGCCAGATGCTCGAATGCTAATTACAAAAGATGTTATGAGTCGATCAAGCCTGTACATGTGTTTGGACTATGAGTGAAGACCAGAGAGCACTGAGAAAACCCACGACACCAAGCCACTGCACTGCCCGTTATTTAACAATTTAAGGGAAACACTGACCCCCATTTACACCATCCTAATCCTTCTCTCCAAGAGCGTCATTGTGTTTTCATTGTCAAGAGGGATGGGGAGACATCCATTAAGTGATTGAGTCAAATCCGTCCTCTCACATTATCCTGTATGATGTCATGTACTGTGCCCAGTGTTGGGTGTAACGCGTTACTAAGTAACGCGTTACTGTAATTAAATTACTTTTCCACTGAAAAAGTAGAGTAA
>JAODJU010000036.1:6676272-6687774 GCA_026776725.1 Gnathonemus echidnorhynchus | reverse complement strand
GATAAGTATTTTAAATACAACATTGATTAAGTAATTAGTAATTAGTTACTTTTTTAAAGTAACTTACCCAACACTGACTGTGCCTATGTATACCTATTGTATGATGTCATGTACTGTGCCTATGCATACCTACTGTATGACGTCATGTATTGTGCCTATGTATACCTATTGTATGATGTCATGTACTGTGCCTATGCATACCTACTGTATGACGTCATGTACTGTGCCTATGCATACCTACTGTATGACGTCATGTACTGTGCCTATGTATACCTACCTGTCCATTTCAATGCTGGTCATGCTTACATGAGAACCAAATTCTTAGGACAACTTTATTCATTTTTAAATGGAAGATCCTGGAAAATATTGAGTGGGACAACCTTCACTGTTTTGAATATTGGGTGGGAGGTGTCCTACCCATCCCCCCCATGAGTAACGCTAATGCCATTCTCCAATTTACTGTGTCCATGCTAAAGCTTCCAAGCCAGTTTTGATTTATGAGTCCAGAACTCAGCTCACATCCATATGATACTGATGGTTTACGTTTCAGCTCTATGCAGCTAAGGAACAATTGTTCTACCCTAAAGGATGAACTGAAACAATAACAATCTTGTGATGAATAAAAATGAAAAACAGCTCTAATGACTTGATCTGCCTCTTCTCCAGGCCACATTCCTATTTCAATGGTAGGACCTGAGCAGAGTAGTCCAGCAGGCAAACCTAACCACAAGCACTTGACATCTTTGACAATTGCTGCAGAAGATATAGGAAGTAGGAATGTGCATCTTCATCACTGAGGCTGAAGCAATACACATAAAGATGCATCGCCAATGACGCGATATATTAACCATACACATGAAGCAACTACTAATGTGATACGGTATGATTCACCCAAATGCGAATGGCCAGAATTAGAATTCAACACAAAGCGATTCAACGCGATATGATGCGATGTGTAAGCGGACAAACCCCCTACTCACACAAGACTTGGCGGAGACTTGAAGAGAATTGGGCACTGACAGCGGTGGAGAACAGGAGAAGATAGACCACACTTTAGAAAAAAGGGCAAGGGGTACAATATAAATATAGAATTATTGGTTAAGATTATTGGTCATGTTTCTAAATAATAAAGGCACAGGGGCTCTACTGATAACTATATATTAATAAATCAGATTTTATCGATGTAAGGATGTTGGGAACGATGTGTCCTGTGTTCATCCCAGACTGTATCTGCTACACACTTTTTTAATCAGGCAATCGCTTTGTTAACTTTTATACTAGTGCACTGATGCAAGTCAGCGAATCTTACCGTCCCTAATGGGACGATATGTAGGGTAATTTCCTGCTGAAATAGGTTCCTGCTGAATACTTCATGTTTGGGTAACTATTGTCAAGGTGAATAGTGGACTGTTAATGAAATCTAAGATTTTTTTATTTCTTTGAACAATACTTTGGTGATCCTCATGTTTTGTTTTTTAAGCATGTACAGAATTTAATACACAGACATTAAAAATCGAACTACCAGCAAGTGTATTAACGTTTTTCCTTGGGAATGTGCATCATAACAATTCTGAGGCCTTGGCAGCTGGCTGAGATGCCGATATCTCCAATAACGCTAATGTTTTATAAAGCATTAGAATTCATTTTGCTCTTCCTTTTTTCAGCTAAGCCTCATGCCCATGATAGGAAGGTCGCCGATCTACGCCCAGCCTCAGCAGAAGTGTCACATGAACAAGACCCTTAACCCTCAGCTCCATGGGCGCTGGTACAGGTGGCTGCCCTTCACTGCCAGGCTCGTTCTCACCTGTCTGTGTGTCATGGAGAGCAAGATGGGGTAGGCATTATTATTATTACTGCTAAATATAAAACTTCACTTTTAACTTGATAGGCCAGCCATTGTCTTTTTAGTATTTTAGTATATGCAGTAAGAACATACATTAAGAATATGAAATACTTCAGCAACTGAAGTCCCTGTCACAAATTTATTAAAAAGCATTTCAGAAAATTCTGGTATCATATCCAGGGTTTACGCCAGCCCACCTGGGGTTGGCTCCAGAACCCGCAAAACCCTGACTAGGATAAGTGTTTAGAAGTTGGATGGAAGTATGGATAGATGGATGGGAATTTCTCAAACCTGAGCAGTTCCACCGCTGGCCAAACTTTCATACATTATAAGCAATTTAGGGACACTGGTTCACTTAATTGTATGTTTTTGGACTGCATTAAGAGACCATAGCAGCAAGAGAAAATTTGCCTCAACACCTGGAATGTGGAATTTTGGCTGGAAATTGAACTTTTTCCCTGCATGATAAACCACTTGGTATAAATGAGGTAATAACAGAATGTGACACACGTTTGTCAATTGCCTTGGGCAACTGTGTTGTGAAAGGAGCTTTAAATATATATATATATATATATTTTTTTATTTTATAAATTGAAGTGAACTCCGAAGCCAACGAAGTTACCATTCCACCCTTTTCATGAGAAAATATGCTGTTCTGTTTTATATTAAAATTGATGTCACAAGCATAAACTAGGTTAATATTGAAAGGTATTTCTCCAGAATTCTTTCAGTTCATTTTTATTAAATTATTTCCCCTAGTTTTGTTATTTCATAGACAAAATATCTATCATAGATTATCATAGATAGAAGTAATTTATCATTTAATTTTGACAATAGGGAAACTGGCTTTTAGCTGATTTTTCCTACTATAAGACCAGGAGAGTTTTTAAGTTTTTTTACTTTTCTTTTTTTCATTTTTAACTATATGACTTGTGCTGTGCCCATCATTTTTGTCTGCTAAATGTTTACGGCACCAGGAAAATATTATTATCAAAAGAAGATATACAAAGAAAGCAGTGCTAGATATATCTATTGAAATGTTATGTTCTTGGCATGTTGGGGGATTCTCTCTCCGTATAACATTTGTTTAAACTGTTTGTATACCATCTTTATCAGGAATAAGAGGCAAGGCGCATGAGGTATGCATTTTACAACCTCATGGTGACATCTGGTGGCCATCATTATATCATACAATAGATCACCTGTTTGTGGATTCAGTCATAAAAAAACTGAGTCGTGTTACTGGAACAACAACACACTATAAACTTGATTTACCCATGCTAAACTATTTGTTAATCTCCTGTGACCGAAATCTGTACTATATTTATTTTGCACAGGATCATCTTAGTTTGCTTGCAGAGAGGAGGAAAGTTGTGTAGCTTTATAAAGTTTTAACGGTGTGAGGTGTTGTTTGGGCAAATTTTTGTATTTGTTGCCTTTTGTTTAGTCTGGGAGGGCAGATGTTAGTGGTTATTAAGTGAATCCATGTTTTTGTTGAATCTCTAGCAGGCCCATAGCCAGAAATAAATGGCAAACCTTACCAATAAGTCCCACTCAGTACATTTTGACAACCAGCGGCACCTGGACAAACTGAGGCAATTGTACTACCTGGCTACGTGCCTGATTCATGGTAATTAAGTTGCAGTTGCAATATCTTCAACTAAGTTTGTGCTTGTCCTGGGTAGAGATAGTACCCCAGGAGAGTTATGGCATACCTTAAGACATATGACAGTATGGACAGAAGTACCAGTAAAATTATTTGAGGTAACTTGTGCCAGAATAATCTAGGTTATTCTTGACAAATAAAAAATGTGTGAATGGCTACTGTAAGAACAAAGCATTCTCTGAGTAAAAAACAAAAAGTTATTTGCATGCATTTCACTTAATTGCAAACGACTGTAGAGTATCATCAATATATGAATGAAAATTTATTTTACATATGAAGTTCCCTAAAATATTTTTTGGTCTACGTATGAAGCCTCGTATCATGGGAAAGCCGTCAGTCCTTCTGGGACTCCATATCTAAACAACAACAATAGGGTCTCGGTGAAGTTATTACGTTTCTGAATACAATGACAGTAATTATTTCTGCTGATATATTACTTGCCAATCTAGATGATAACATTCTTTATGATTATGAAGTAGATATTGGATTTGGTTGGCTGTAAGCTTGGAATGATTTTTTGCTCTCAATTTTGATAGGCTCGAAACCTATCCATTATGTTTGTGGCAATCAAATTTAAGAATATATACCTGATCATTAAATTAAATTGAGTTTTCACTACTTAGTCATTGTAGCATGGACTGTATCAATGTGATTACATTTATTATTATTGATTATTATCGATATATGATTATTTATTCCAGCAAGCTGACTAGTCCAGTCACATTAGCAGAATCAGAATACTTTATCTCATTTTGTCTTTGAAAATTTGAGTATGTAAGAAGGTATCACTACTCAACCCAAAATGACATACACTATATTTCCAAAAGTATTGGGACACCAGCCTTTACACGCGCATGAACTTTAGTGACATCTCATTCTTAATATATAGGGTTTAACATGGTGTTGGCCCACCCTTTGCAGCTATAACAGCTTCAACTCTTCTGGGAAGCCTGTCCACAATGTTTAGAAGTCTGTTTATGGGAATTTTTGACCAGTCTTCCAGAAGAGCATTTGTGAGGTCAGGCACTGATGTTGGACAAGAAGGCCTGGCTTACAGTCTCTGCTCTAATTCATCCAAAAGGTGTTCTATCGGGTTGAGGTCAGGGCTCTATGCAGGCCAGTCAAGTTCCTCCACACCAGACTCGCTCATTCATGTCCTTATGGACCTTGCTTTGTGCACTGGTGCGCAGTCATCTTGGAACAGGAAGGGGCCATCCCCAAACTGTTCCCACAAAATTGGGAGCATAGAATTGTCCAAAATGGCTTTGAATGCTGCAGCATTAAGAGTTCCTTTCACTGGAACTAAGGGGCCAAGCCCAACCCCTGAAAAACAACCCCATACCATAATCCCCCCTCCACCCAACTTTACACTTGGCACAATGCAGTCAAGCAAGTACCGTTCTCCTGGCAACTGCCAAACCCAGACTCGTCCATTGGATAGCCAGATAGAGAAGCATGATTCATCACTCCAGAGAAACCGTCTCCACTGCTCTATAGTCCAGTGGTAACATACTTTACACCACTGCATCCGATGCTTTGCACTGCACTTGGTGATGTAAGGCTTGGATGCAGCTGCTCGGCCATGGAAACCCATTCCATGAAGTTCTATACTCACTGTTCTTGAGCTAATCTGAAGGCCCCACAAAGTTTGGAGGATCTGTAGCTATTGACTCTGCACACATTTGCTGACTCCTGCACACACTGCGCCTCAGCATGCGTTGTCCCCGCTCTGTGATTTTACATGGCCGACCACTTCATGGCTGAGTTTCTGTTGTTCCCAGTTGCTTCCACTTTGTTATAATACCAATAACAGTTGACCATGGAATATTCATGAATTTCACGAATGGACTTATTGCACAGGTGGCATCCTATCACGGTACAACGCTTGAATTCACTGAGCTCCTGAGAGTGACCCATTCTTTCGCAAATGTTTGTAGAAGCAGTCTGCATGCCTAGGTGCTTGATTTTATACACCTGTGGCTATGGAAGTGATTGGAACACCTGACTTCAATAATTTGGCAATATAGTGTCCAGGTAGTTTTGATTATATTACACATTTGTTTCCATAGTGAGAGAAGTTTCATTCTGTGATGACTGAAATGGCAATAAGGCCCCCATCAATACTGTGAACTACATCCATCCATTTTCTGAGACCACTTATTGTGTTCAGGGTCGTCCAGAGGCTACGAGCACAAGGTGTGAACAACCCAGGATGGGGCACCAACGCAAAGGGGATACGCACAGCCAATTTGGTAATTAGCCTCAACATGCTTTTGGACTATGGGGGGGAAACTGGAGGAAACCCCACAACGACACGGGGAGAACATACGTACTCCACACACATGGCAAAGACTCGAACTCAGGTACCAGAGTTGCGAGGCAACAGTGCTAACCACTGCACCACTGTGCAGCCCCACTCTGAGCCACAGCCTTGAAATAAATGGTGAATTCTACGGCTGTAAGACAGATTTCTCTGATTAAGCAGAGGTCAACGATGATGCAACTAGAAAAGCTATGGAAGGTTGAAGTGGTTTGAAGTGTTTTGGATTCAAATTTTACTTCTAACATCAACACAAACTCGCCCAGTGAAACGTATTACAGATATTTCTGTAGTAGCTATAACCCATAGTTGCCAACTTTGATCTGCTGGCTAGAGTGGGATTTTCAATTCAAGACAAGTCTGCACACATGTGCTCACACATTTACATGTATGTAACAGTTTTATTGCCTTGTAAATAGTCTGTAGGGTTTGCAAACTGCCCCAACGCTTTTGATGTCATTTTCACTTTATGATGGAATAATATATATTTGTTGTAAGATTACTTGCATGAGCGCGACAGTCTGAAAGCATGAGTGTCACACCAGATGTGTGAGTGTTAGCAAACATGGCAATATCGTGATTATTTTCAGTAATACCAACACCCTAGTTGGTATGCCACGCCATCACAGAGCACTCACTGACAGTCACACCAGGGACGGCCTGACATTCTGTGGACTGCAACAGGCAAAACAGAGACCCCAAAGGGAACCCACAAACCACTAGAAGAACAAGCAAACCCTAGACTCGTGTAGTTGAGGTGGAATTTGAACCACCAACTTTGGCTGTGTGAGGTAACAGAGCTATGCACTGAGCCACCATGCCAACCTGCTGAAACACATTCACCATTAATGCACAAATCACTGCACAGTTGGTGCAGTCCGTACCTGCGTATTGACTGACTAACTAAGGATTAAAATTATTTGGAAAATAAAGACCCAGATAGTTCCAGAAAGGTCCAAAAAGCAGAACATGAATTTTCCACATGCCGAACACTAGAAGTGTAATTTGGGGGGGGGGGGCTGTCATAATTTTCAGTCAGATGTGGGGGCAGCTGAAAAGTAATGTGGCTTCATTAATTTTTTCCAACCCGGAGCGTTCTGGTTTGCCGTATCGGTAAGGATGAATGCCAGATACTCTGCTTTCTCTCTAACCCACACTGCTTTATTGTGCTGATTATGAAGGACGCTGGTTAAAATGCAGTATATGATCCGGAGTCTTTAGAGTAAAGGCAGAAAAATATATTTTATTTTACATTAGCAAGTCATTTATTTGGCTGCTGTATTTTCCCTTGTTATTTGCATTGTATTAGGTATTATAAGTAATTTAGAGATGATTTAAAGTACACAAGGGGATAGGAATAGGTTATATGCAAATGCTACACCATTTTATATAATCCATGGTACCCGTGAGGGGTCCAATCCCCCCCCTTCCCCCCCATACATTGGTTTCACTTTCAAAACAGATTTCCTTGACCTTCAGTTGCCCAACTATGTCAGGTCCTTGTGTGATACTAATGTTTGTAATGTTTCAGTCAGTCTGAGGGTATTTAAATACTGTTCCAATTTAGAGTAAATTGGCCGGAACCAAGAGGCTGTGTTCTTTCCAACTTGCCAGAAATCCCAACTAACAATCGAAAGGTTTTTCAAATAAATAACCCCCAGAGACCAGGAGCTAGCACAAACAAAACAGAACAGTAAGGCATCCAGTGGTGCCAAGTGAAACAGTGAATGAAGGCAGTGAGCAAGGGAGGGTCAGTGGTAGAACGAAGCGATGTGATGTGTGCTTGAAAGACGTGGATCTTGAGATGTTCCTTAAAGATCTTGCAAACTGTTTCAATCTACTGTTGTATTCAAATGTTTGGGCAGCTCTGGCCAAATTGTATGTTTTGTTGATTTCCCAAGGAACACAGTGTGAACATAAGATCTGTACAGTTGGCATTTATTTGATTATTTTAACGGAGAGGAATAGCTTGTGGGAAAAGTTTGGGAAACCATCCAGTCAATACTTTGCAACACAAGCTTAGGCAGAAATCACAGCTTGCAAACGGGGTTGGAAATGAAGCTCACTCGCCTGAGGAGAGTCATTTAGACAAAGGGTGAGCACAAAAAACTGAACACTTGCCCACTGGTTAGTAAAAAAAAAAATGTATGTCAAACTACATTTTTTTACAGATCTAGCCTAGTTGGATAGTAGCAAAAAGTGTGGCTTCCAAATAAGATTCACCCCTGCCTGCAAACACCCAGCCTCTTCTTCATCTTTTTTACAGGCTGTGGGACATTACATTTAATATTCTTTTGTTCCATTCTTCCTTCTACTCATGCAATATCTCCTGTTGCACTGGGTGCCACACAACCACACAGCAATTTTACATCCACTCCCATGCTTAGCAGCTGGCAAAGTCAACTTTTCTTGTTATGCTTCTCAGTCAATTCTCCGAAAATACAGTACCCGTCAAAAGTTTGGACACGTCAAGTAGCCTACAAAGGAGAGTGAGGAGGAGTTTGACCAAAGAGTGAAGGAATATCATCCAATGAGAGCTCAGCATATATGTGGGATCTCCTTCAAGGCAGCTGGAAAAGCATCCCAGGAGGCCACCTCATGGAACTGGCATGGAGGGGAAAGTTGAAGCAGCCAGTTCCTGGAGCAGCTGGGGTTAAGGGCCTTGCTCAAGGGCCCAATGGTGGGGTCACTCTGCCGACCCAGGGATTTGAACCAGCAACCTTATAAATCTCAACCCATTTTTGTCTAATAGTATTTGGTCAGGGCATAATTTCATATACATTATTTTATTGTCTTGATGTCTTTATAATTATAAAATGCAGAGAATAGTACAAATAACCCTTTCTATGGATGGGCATGTCCAAACCTTTGACTGGTACTGTAACTCTGGTGATTGTTGCTAAAACTCAATTTTAACTTCATCAGACTGCAGCACTTAGTTCCAAGAAAGCTTCTGGCTTATTTAAATGCTGCATTTCATACTCCAGATGTAGCCTTTTGTGATGAGATCACAGGTTAGGTTTCCATACAGAGCATGTTTGTGCTGGCAGTGCTGCACGGGCGGCTGGCGCCCCAACATTCCTCTGCCAGCCAAACATTCCAGCAACTACGTTCATTTATTTGTATATAGCGCCTTTCACTACAGAGTCGCCACAAGGCATTTTACATGAGTGTGTTATGTTGTAAAACATTCCTGAATTATTTATACAGAATAATTAAAAAACAGGGAAAATAAAGATTAAGAAAGAAAGAAAGAAAGAAAGAAAGAAAGAAAGAAAGAAAGAAAGAAAACCAGAAGACAATAGAGGGGAGAAAAAAAATCTCTCTGGGTCCAAAGTCAACTGGCTGGCCAACCCCCCCTGGCATGCTAACATTTTATGTACATTATACGCAGGGGCAGATTAAGGTGTACAGAGGCCCCTAGGCTACAGTAGTCTGTGGGCCCCCAAACCCCGCCCCCCTATATTTTTTACTGGCCAATGGGGGCCCCCTTGCAGGCTGGCACACGTGGGGGCCCTAGGCTTAAGCCATATCTAGCCTGTGCGTTAATCCGCCCCTGATTATACGTAATGATAATGAGGTTTTGCTTCATCTTCCATATCAGTCTCCATGCAGCGCTTTCACATGGTCTTACAGATCTTGCCTTGACTTCAACCATCATCCTTAACTCCCATTTCTTAATCATATTTCAGACCCTGTAAACGGTGAGTGAGGAGCATTTAGATACCGTTTCGCATCCTTCCCCTGCTTTGTAGGAGTCAATTATTTTTATTTTCAGATCTTCAGAGACTTAGAGAAGGATACGAAAGGACAAGCCCATGTCTGCTAAACACAAGCTGTTTGATTGCTCTGTGAATTTATCACACTCTGGAATTATAATCATGTGACTAGATTAAGGACTAACGAGTCACTGACATTCTGAGACTTTGCTAAAATTAACAGTAGTGCATCATGGCCAAGGATGCCAAAACCATTCGCATGTGCCCCATTTAATGTTTGCTATTCTCACTGTTAAATACATCAAATAAATACTTAATTAGCTGAAATGTGTGATCCTTGTGTTTTTTTTTTTTTCCTTCAATGCAGTAATTGTCCATGCGAAATCAGGAAAATATGCAATTTGGCCAGGGGTGCCCAAACTTTTGCAGTAATCTTAAGGCAGGGGAGAGGGCTGAAAGGTAGAAAGTTTGTGTCTCGTTGAGTTGATTAAAGCGTCCTAATGACCCCCAAACTGCATCACACCAACCATTCAAACAATTTCAGAAAGTTTAAGAAATTATTCCTCTAGATCAGTGTTTCCCAACCCGGTCCTCAAGGACAGTTGTCTGTACTGCCAGACAGTCAACATTTTTGCTCCCACTGAGCTAAACTACCAGGAGGGAGCGAAAACATGGACTGTCTGTGGGTCTCTGCTCCAGATGTTACCATATCCATCTAAGCTGATGTACCCTTCAAGCAGCTACTTTGCTCTTGACACATTAACTCTGGATACCTCCCTTTCCCTCAGGAACAGTCTTCCACATTACTGGTGACTTTCTGCAGTGTATAATTCTGCATTTCATTTTACATGGATGCTTTCCAACACCTTATGTATATCTCAGCTTAACAACTTTGTCCCATTTTTTCTGGTTTAAATAAAATGCCTCTACTGGATTTTTTTTTCATGTATTTTCACATAACAATTACTTGCATAAGGATATCTACAAACCAGAACAACCTCTATCCACACTTTATTTCTCTCTCTTTTGTCTCCCCTTCTGTCTGTTTCATCTTCTTCTCATAGTGCGTAATTATTACATTGTTGAGTGCACAATATAAAAGAGCCCTTTTTCCAGACCTGCACTAACTGCCAGGTCATGAGCTGTGAAGAGTGAAACCATTTGGAAATAAATATCTGTTTTATCATGAATTCTGCATTTAAAGAACTTTACAAACCAGTTATTTCCTACAAAAGCTTGATATTTCACTATAATTTAATATGTAAATTCAAAGGAAATGGTGTTACTTGGCAATCAAATGTACATATGTTCTATAAATATTAACAGCCTGGTGAAGGTTTACTTATTTTCTAAATGAGCGCTGAAATACTTCAGCTGATGGCTGGTGAAATAGGAGACTGAGTAATCCAAGTCACACTGGAGCACCACGAAATCTAATCCAGCTGTGGGCACCTCAACTTCAATAACACGGTAAAATCAGGGCGCAGTGATCACTGGAGTACTGAGTAACAATGCACTGATGTACGAAATCACAATAAACCTATGAGAAATTATCAGGAATTAACAAGGACTGACTTCTCTGGGGGCCCCTGGCTGACATGGGTGGGGGGCCCTAAGTGGGCCATTTGAGCTATTTTTTTGGAGTAGACAGAGAAATGAGAGGGAATTAAAAATGATGGAACATCAACAATATGCTAATGAAAGCGCGTGGTGCCTGCGGTAAAAAATTACTGATGAAGGCGGGGGCGGGATGCTGTCTGTGAAATTTGACGATTGGGGGAGCGGGGTATTGGGCCGGTGGATTCATCGGCCAAATTTAAGCTATACTGTATTAATATTGTAATATAAATGGCTTTGAGTGGACATTTCATCTATGTGTTTTTGTCACTAATAAAAAAGGTTGAGATGAACGGGGGGGGGGGGCTAGAATGCGGGGCCCAGGGTTGTTCCCCCC
>JAODJU010000036.1:6652511-6676172 GCA_026776725.1 Gnathonemus echidnorhynchus | reverse complement strand
CAAGATGCCACCTCTGGTAAAGACAATTTCTCCAAAATCTATGATGATGCCCCCTCCACTTATTTGGAAGCCACACGCAATTTGAAGTCTGCAAACACAGCGATGTGACATGGCATTGCACAGAAGTATTGGAAGGGATTCTGCTCGGGAACAGGAGGGGGGGGGGGATGCTGGAAGCAGTAAAAACAAAAACAACAGTTCCATTATGAGTAAAAAAAGAGGAAAGCGACACAGAAACATGGAGGGCAACTGCGGGTCGAGGTGAAAATCAGGGTTCGGCAAAGGTGGGAACAACACAGGGTAACTATAACCGTAACAGCTTATCCACTAAGAGGTGACAGTGAGCTGACCTCCTATCATGGAAAGTAAAGGGTGCTAGACAGGAGATACCAAGGATGCTGTTATGGGAAGGAGAAACTCGGAGGTTAGGCTCCAGGTGCGAGGTTTGATTACAAAAGCCAAATCGATAATCCAGGATCTGGGTCAACAGCCAAGCATACAGTTTAGGGTGCCCCAATTCCGGTCCTGGAGGGCCAGTCTGCAACGCAGCTTGAGTAAGGTGTGTTTCAGCAAACTGCATTGAAAACTAGCCGTCCAGGACTGAAATTGGGGAAGCCTGGTATAGTCTGATTGGTGAAAACAGACCACAGGGACCAATCAAAAAAAAGCAGAGAAATTCAAAACCAATACTCAGACCACAACTCAAAAATGAGAGACGAGACTTCACAATGGCACTAGATCCAGAGGGTTCTGCGGTCTGACAACGTGTGACAGATGCCAAGGCAAGAGATGCTTTATGAAAGATTTAACCTTTCACTACTCAGAACCTAATTGTACCATCAGATTTTGGCAGGATACCAACGGTATGTATGATGTACGGTAAACTCTAGGTAACAGTAGACTGCACTAATAATTCATCATATTATGTGCAACAGAACTGAAATAAAACTTTATCACATTGACTGTAGTAAATATACGGCAATTAAATATTACAATATTTTCCTAAATAAAAATTTTGTATTTCTATGTTGCAGTTACAGTTGTCATTTGGATATTTCCAGTGAAACTGTATGCATGGCTCAGACTGGTCTTTAATGTTTCATAGCATTATGCAGCCTTGGGAAATTGAGCGTTGCAAATCAGCAAATGGTATGTAAATATCACAACGTGGTATGAAAATATCACAACACGTGAATGGTTTAAACACCTCAGTTCAACAAATGAGTGTAAGTAAATTGTTCCCCACGTGCAATGCCTGTAATGCAAACTTACCTGCATATGTAGAAATCATGCTGATAAATAACATTACCTTACCAATGCAATTAGAAAATTATTTCTGAATGGAAAATGCTTTTTTTTTTTTTACAAAATATTTTAATTTCCTCTATTTACAGTCAGTTATGCTTAACAGGCTTAAACTGGTTATTTTTAATGATTAATTAAGTAACGGTTTGCCAAAAAATAGTGGTGGCTCAATGCCTAGCAGTGTCCTCACATACTTCCAGGGTTAAGGGTGTGTGTGTGTGTGTGTGTGTGTATGTGGATTAGGTTTACATTACATTGAGGGGAAATGTACCCCAGAATGTGATAAAAACGTGTTATTTTGATGTCGTGGGGACCAAAATACAAACGTTTGTGTGTGTGTGTATAATTCACATGTATAATGTCCCCACGATGTGATGAAAACCTGTTATTTTAACCTTGTGAGGATATTTTTTTCAGTCCCCACAAGGGGAAACTTATATATATTAAAAAAATCTGTGAATGCTATCAAAAAAAATTAACTTGTATTTTGTTTGGTTACTTATGCTTAAGGTTAGGTAGGGCTGGGTAGGGGGTAAGGTCATCATAGACGAGATTAGGGTTATGTCCATGAAAAGGAACTCCTGTTAAACAAGTGGTTCTATGTTTTATTTTCTGTTACTTTATGCATTGATTCTGACATGGGTACTAGCTACAATAAAAACAACTCCTTTCATAAATAAATGCCCTTTAAATAAATGTTAGTCTTATGGCCAGTGTGACTCTTGTAGTGTCTGCTGATGGGTGAATATCCATAGATAAATTTTTTTGTAAGAAAGCATTTACTGGTTTGATATGGGTTTGGTATAAAGACTGGAATCTGCGGTCCTCTTCTTCCTCTTGGGTTACAAAAAACAGGACTATGTATTCTAGACAGCATGCAGCATTCAATAGCAGGAGGCAGTTGCCATGGCAGCACGAGGCACATGCAGGCAGCCCTTATACCTTTGTCCTGAACATTTTTCTTGGAAATAAACAGTCGCAGATGACAAGCATTTTATTTCCATGTTAACCATCACAGGCAAAACCAAAGCATATTACACGTCAGGTTGGATGTCCCCTCATACGACGTAAGTTGCTTACACAAAAACGTCAAAATTGCAAAGCTGCATCAGTATGTAAAGTTTGCTGTCTAAATGGTTCCCAAGATTCAAAGCAACTAATGTTTTGGATTCAGTCTTTATATTTTGTATAGTAATTTGTTTAATTTTCAGCAGTAAAACCTTTATTTTAATGCAGTATTTATCTTTTCTTTTTAGAATAGTTTAAGATAGCTACAGCAGTAGACATCTTATTAACGACATAAGGCTCATAATACATTAATAAAAATAAAATGAAACCTGCAGAATAAAGGATATATCAGATTTAATTTGATAAAAACGTACAACCGAACATCAGACAAAACGAGTGCTCGTGAAAATAAAGTTTTTGATCAAGGTTAACAAACAACTGCCTAAATCGCCACTAGATGGCAATCTTCCTCTAGACAAATAAATAAATAAATGCCGATCGTACTTCTTTTAATAATTCGACAAACTTCATTTGAAAATAATTACAGATTTCTGCGAAGACTCAAGAAAATAATGTAGAAGGTACCAAACATCATTCACGATAATAAGTGACTAGAATTAACCTGAATTATACCTCAAAAACAAACATCCCAAGCCTCATTTAATACATAATTACATCCAAAAATAATTATTTGTACCCTTCAATTCTGTACTTACTCCCACTTCTTCTTACTCTCTTTTAAAAAGTGTCTTAATTTTGAATGTCTAAACTTATTCTTATGCTATTTTATATCCTGGGCCTACGCACCGTTCAGTGCTTCTAAAAAGGATCTAGGCATCAATCACATGTGACAGATACAACTGCCAGAAACTCCTTTTTCCAGCTCCTGCACTTGCCCAATCAAAATGCATTACCTAATGGAATTTGATCTATACCGTTCCATCATCCCCAATGCATGCAGCATCACCATTAACCACTGAGATGTTTCAAGTCCAAAATAATCCACAGCTGAAAAACCAAAACCGTTTCTGTAACAAAACACTCACAATCTCACAATTATTATTCTGTATAAGTCAAGATAATCTACTGTTCATTTAGATTTTTTTTTTACATTTTAATAAATTAATTGATCGGTTCCGTAAAAAAGTACCAAACTCTTTTTGTCAGTCTAAGGATGTACCAAGTCACACACGGAGATGTTCAATATTAGAGCGCAACTTACGATTTATAAATATATATTTAAATTGCAATTTTCCTAATGTTGTAGTAAATATTTTATTCAAAGAATGTAAGTGATATAAAAGTCAACTATCTTATGAGATCTGATACTCTGGATAGTAATGTCGGTCTTACGTCTGTCCTCTTTAAAAATAATATTTTGCATAAAGGTAAGGAAGTTTATCAAATTCATAAACTTGAGGTCTAGCATTCTTTAAAAATAATACTTTGCATAAAGGTAAGGAAGTTTATCAAATTCATAAACTTGAGGTCTAGCATTTGCTCTTCAGTCATAGGACTCAGCAATGCATTCAATCTTCATTTCATATAATATGTACAACAGGTGTATAAATGCAAAAGAATGAATTATGTAGGCTACTGTCATTTATATACATGTCTGCTGATGATCATACACAGCTGCCACAGGTAAGATACAGCTAAAAAATAAAGGTTTCTCCTCTCCTGGATCTGCAGTCATATTCATTTTCATTAGGGTCTCATTCACACCTAAAATACAAACTAAGGTGACATAGTTTAAAAATAATAATATGAACACAGTGGTCGATCATCTTTTTAAGTAATGTATGTAAAAGTACATAGATGGTGATGTAATGTTGCAGTGGTCCTATCACAGCCCGATCACACTATCAGGGTTGCAAATTCAATTCCTTGCCCCAGCTCTATGCCTATGAAGTTTGCATATTTCTCTATTCATGCAGATTCCCTCTAGGTACTCTCATTTCCAAACTTGGAACGATCAGGTTCCAAAAGTCCAAATGCAGACCAAGATTTTGCTTCAACCAACCAGTTGAGTACACCGTGAATGTGACCCTTCGTACTCAACTGGTCGGAGCCTGAACTTTCCAACCCCTGCTCATTTCTCTCCACATTCCAAAAGCATAAACTCCAAACAGTGTGGTACCGTCTGACTGCATGCACTGCAATGGACTAGAATCCCGTCCAGGGTGTCCTGTCTCTCATTCCCTTTGTGTTTCCCCCTGGAGGACCCATGGTCGGTCCATGTTTATGCTCCCTCCAAGCTCCCTGCCAGACAGTCCATGTTTTTGCTCCCTCCAAGCTCCCTGCCAGACAGTTCATGTTTTTGCTCCCTGCCAGACAGTCCATGTTTTTGCTCCCTCCAAGCTCCCTGCCAGACAGTCCATGGTTTTGCTCCCTCCAAGCTCCCTGCCAGACAGTCCACATTTTGGATTGGGAAACACTGCTCTACAGCATCTTGTACTAGAGCAGCAGTATTGGAAAATAGATGGATTCATTTATACTTTTATTCTTGAGTTAAAAAATATATTAAATTCTCAGAAATAAAATACTGAACATGTTCTGCTGGGAAACCTTGGGTCCTGGCATTCAAGTAGACGCTACTTTGATACATCTACCTAAACATTGTTGCAGACTAAGTACATCCATTTATGGCAACCATATTCCCAGATGGCAGTGGCCTCCTACAGCAGGATAATGCACCACACTGCAAAATTTGTTCAAGAACTGCTTGGGGAATATAAAAAAAGAGTTCAAGATGTTGTCTTGGCCTCCACATTCCGTAGTCCGATCTATGGAGGCCCCACCTTACAGCTTACAGGACTTAGAGCATCTGCTGCTAACATCTTGGTGCCTGATTCCACAGGACACCTGCAGAGGTCTTGTGGAGCTCACACCTTGATGGGTCAGAGCTGTTTTGCCAGCACAAGGGGGACCTACACAATATCAGGCAGGTGGTTTAAATGTTATGCCTGGCCAGTGTAAGTGCACAGCGTTCCAGACACTCTCAGTTACTGGATCAGCAATATGGAAATTTGTTTAATGACACAATTTCTCATATGCTTTCAGTAGTTTCTTTTGTTGAATGGAATTATAGATATTTTTATGCATCCAAAACCTCGACAGATTCAATTAGAATTTGAAATCATAATGAAATTCAGCACAGAAGCAAATTAAAAGTTAAATGTTTCCATTTGGACAATAATTAAATGCAAAACAGTTCCCTAGAGCAGCCAACCATAAATTCATAAATGTATATTCTTGGGAATTACGACAAATTGTGTATATATGCTCTTGGGATATTTACCTGTTTGTTATAATTTTTAAATGTATGAATACTGCTGTTTTCATATCGAGGTTGTCAATTACCCACAATCCGTTTATGAGTAATTTACTGAAGAATGTCAAATAAGTCAAATAATGGATATATACTCTAGGTATATAAAACCTTAATCAAAAGGTATATAAGAAAGCTAGATAAGTTTTGGAATAAGTTTCCTAATAGTCCTCTAGTTTGTGCCAGAGAGCCCTGCCCTTAGTCCTCTCAGCATATGCTCAGACAAATGAGGTGGTGTCCTTTCTCCCGTGTGTCCGCCAGAATTGGTCCGTTACTAGGCACTAATCCAAAGACCTGGGCCCTGGGATAAAACTGCGGAATGTGGGTCCCCGGTCAAGCAAACACGCTTGGTGTTGAGCAGATATGCAAATTTCACCTTCAGAGGTCTGAGCAAGAGGGGTTTCCTGCAGATTACTAGTCTTGATGTCCTAGATGACCTCCCACTTATCCCAAGCCAAAGAACACCTAGCTGGGTGGACTCTATTGCTACTGGAGGCACCAGATGCCTAGTATACAAAAGGAAGAGAATTTAAGCCTTATCGTTCTTTGACACTGTCTAGTAAATAATTCAGAATTCAAACCTTGTGAGTATAAGCTCCAACAAGCTCCTGTAGGAATTCAAGTGCTTGGGATTCTGAAGGAGCATCACATTTTTATTTCAGTGATCACTTAATGGATTACAAGTTGGCTTCTCTGAGGCTTACCTAGTGAGGGAATTAAATGAGGTAATGTGTTTCACAGTGGCTGTTATGTTCAGACAAGCCTATCTCCATTTTGACCTTCATGGGATCTATCTCCACTACTCCACCACAAATGGATGATGTGGATTGCCTGATCCGGTATTATATTAGAATAACATCCAGGTATGATCTGATAATTCAGCACATCTCTAAGGACATTGCTAACAAGAGCATGACAAATAGCTGGAGAACCTGCAAGCCCAAAGGGCATGCCCAGATACTCACACTGCCCAACGGTCATATGAATGGCTACCACTGTCCTGGATTCAAGTGAGACAGAATGTGTGAATTAAGCTTAATACAGAACTTTGCACTTTGATTTTCAAAGTCATTAAGATCAACAGGAAGGGATACCAGTTCTTTATTTCACATTTAGGTCCTTGGAATCAAAGCACAGTCTAAGACATCAATCATTTTTCCCCACAGAGAAAAAAGTGAGGAGATAAGATGCCCAATGACAGCACTTTTATGACAAAGGTGTTTATTGTCCCGCTGACGGAAAGGAGGTAGATGCACCTCCAGCGTGAATTGTGCCAAGACAAAAGGTTGATGGCATTTAGCCAACACAGCCCTCTGTCTGCCAAGACATTCTTGCTGAACTCTCTGCAACAGTGACTCCCAGTGTGAGCCCAAAACAGATGGACAGGCATCTTATCCTTCATTACGCAGTAGCTTAGCAATTAGAGAAGTGGAATTGTCCCCAAGACATTACAAATTCCACCCATTTTCTATACCTGCATTTCCTTTCCAGGGTTGAACCTATAGGCGGAAGGCAAGGAATAACCCAGGATGGCACACCAACCCATTGCAGGGTACACATAAAATTTCACGCAAAACAATTTGACAACCCCAATTCTCTTTATCATGATTTTGGACTGCAGGGGGAAACCAGAGAACCCAGAGGAAACCCAGCAATGACACAGGGAGAACATGTAAACTCCAAACACACAGAGCTGGGGCAGAAACACAAACCCTGGTCCCAGAGGTGCAACACAACAATGCTAACCACAGTGCCACCATGCCGCCAACGTAGCAAGCCCCAGAAGGAAAATCATTGTTAACCTTTGAATAGCTTTCCATAAACTGCAAGTGTTCAAGGTTTTAAATCCCAACTCACAGTCAAAGCACAACAGTGAGTGCTGATTTGGGTCTAACTGCACGTGCGTAGCAGCTAAAGATTGAGGATTCAGAGACCAATGGTCAACAGGGGCTACATGAAAGAGATTTGCAAGGATGTTAAAACTTCCACTCTTACCAGAGCTCATGCATCAGGTTGTTGAACTAAATCAGGAGAGTGATCATGAACTTTAGACCCTTCTCCAAACAGTCAGTTTTTTAAGGTATCTGATAATCCCCATCAACAAGAAGTGACAAGGGACGATTAATTCCGCTTGCTGTTAAGTAAGCCATATACTGAACACAAGAACAACGGCTTTGACGCACTAGGAGCACGGATTTCTCAAAGGATAATCAAAGGCAACTCAAATTTGACAGATGATCAAATCCAAGTTTTCTGTCTCTGGGCCCAGCTGATTCCAGATGGACAAGGTCTAATCAAGGCTTTTATCCATAAGAAGCAAAATCACTTAGCAGCTTAGCTGTCTCCATGGGGGATGATTCGGCATATAGGGGCAATGCAACCAGCCTTCCCAACATTAATAATGTGTATGAATGTGTGAGTGCATGTATGTGCTCTAAAATGAACTGGCATCCCATCGAGGGTATACCCCAAGCTTATGGTATGTGGTGCTTGGCAGAGGACCCAGGCCTGCTTCACAACCCTGACTAAAATAAACTGCTAGTAAAGAAGTGAAAAGTAAATTAAATATTGATTAAATAATGCATATTCATGAGGAGCTCAACACGTATGCATCCTCACTGTCAGCGTATACTACACCACCTGTCCTTCCAATGAAATATGCACTTCTTTTGAATATCAGGAAACGTCCAAGCATGTAGTGCTGGAACCTGTTTATTTATTTATTTTGGGGGGGGGGATTCATTTTTAGTGGTCTAAGCACAGAGTGAATGTTGTGAATGCTTTAGCTAATCTTCACATTTAAGGTGCAATTGTAAACGACCATAATGGCATGACACATTAAAATGGAAAAAATATTTTTCCACAGGTGACATCAAACGATTTAAACATCTGAATCCCTGAAACTGTTTGACGGATCCAGTTGAAATTTTACTTATGGGTTTAATAATAATGATGATGCCACTTTATTGATCTCTTGTGGGGAAATTCTCTTTTCGCCTACCCCATCTTACTCCCCAAGACACACATGTAGGTGAGAGCAAGCTTGTGTACAAAGGGCAGCCACCTGCAGTGGTGCCCCCGGAGCTGGAGGTTAAGGACCTTGCTCAAGGGCCCACAGACACATCAATTCAGCTGAGGTGGGGCTTGAACCAGCGACCAACCGATCACAAGCACAGAGGCGTAGCCTGCTGAGCCACAGAACTATGTGTTACACTTGTTTTTATTGCTGCAATGATATAGTATCTCAGCTTTCTATTATGTTTTACTCATGCCCATGAGAACTAGCAATGCCCATGAGAACCACATTCGGTCAGTGTTGTCCTAGGTGTATTACATGCTACTGCAAGAATTTTCTTTAAGTGCGATGGCGATAGTGTGTGACTGTTTGCATGTATTTGTGTGTGCTGTGGTGGACTGGCATCCCAGCTAGGGTCTTCCGCCAGCTTGTGCCCATTTCTGCCAGGAATAGGTTCCAGGCCACCCCATTTTCTAAAATATTGCACTGGTGCCCCTAGTACCAATCTCTACAGAACATCTACCTGTGTATGGGTCAACACACTGCAGGGGGTTATCTGGAGCTGGATATTAGAGAAGCCACCGTAGCATCTGCTGAAACATCTCTGAGAAGCATTTTGGGAGATAGAAATCGTGGGACGGGAGGACAGGGTACGGGGGTGCGAGCTTATAGGGGAACAGGGCCTTGTTTAATTAAAATTAGCTTGGAATAAACCCTGCTGCCTTATTCATTTGCTAGATCTTTGTGTCAACTTGCCATAATATCTAGAATGAATGCAAAATGAAGTGTTGACAATTAGCACATCCAGAGGCCGGCTGTCAGTTTCTAATGAATTTTGTTCTTGTATAATAAGTGAATAAAAAGACTTTCAAATGCAGCACAATGAATTTTATAAATGTGATAAATATGATAATTGCTATAAGCACTTAAATGACATTACAGTTGATATATTTTTTTGAGACCCAATACTATTATAAGAACTTAGTAACTTTTGTCTCTAGATTAAGTTTAAGGTTACAATATAGTTAAGGTACCTTACACGCCTACTCTTTTAATAGGTTGTATGATTTTTGTACATATTGTACTCCTTTCTTTTTCTCTCTTATGTTCTGGGGGGATAAGGAATGCCTACTAAAAGAGGGGGGGTGAATGTTTATACTGTTCAAGGTTTTTTCTGTTTTTATTTTCTTTATTTTGATTGCTCACGTATTCTTTTGATAAAAAAATATTGGGAAAAAACATTTGATATTTAAAATGTTATATTTGAACATTCAATATTGTGAAGTGCGAACTTTTTCCTGGAAAACTGACATATAGCCTGAGAAGTATATGCCTCACATTTAGTATATTGCATATATTAAAGAAGGGGAGGAAAGTGTACACAGACTATGGTAACATGGTGAAAAGTACTCTGGTTTGTATTCTATTTTGTCCCCTCAGAAGCTTGTGACCTTAGTATGACAGGGAGGCTTGTATGTCTCGATGATCAACAGAGCTATCTTGTCAGGATCTTGAGCTCCTGGTAGGGCCTCTACTGGTGAACAGGTCTGTTTGGAGAGGCCAGAAAAAATACAGTTCAAAAAAGAACCATCCATGAGAAAGGAGCCAGCCTGAGGGGTGGTGTTCGCTGGTGAATGCCTGGTGGCAAAGTCACCCATGTGACTGAATGAGCTCAGCCCAGATTTCCATAGAACCATCTTATAGACTCACTGCCCGCAAGGTGAATGTTGAAGTTCAGGGATTGATTAGACAGAATAGCCTCCTGGATCTAAACCCTATTGGTCAATTGCAGTAGCATCATGATTGATCTGAGGCCGTGTCGTTTGGGCACTCGAGTGAAGAGAGGCAGATCTATCAGTTGATTACTATTTGGGGGTGAGTTGGATTCAACACATGTGGAACTGACTGGATGGTCCCAGACAACCAAGAAGAGTATATATGTAGCTGAAGCATCTGTACAAGATTAATTCATCTCACACCTCTGGAAAATCATTTCCCACATGCTTAGTAAGACCAGAGCCATTAAAACTGAATGAATGACCTCTGGACCGGCAAACAGGGTTGGTTGTCTCTATTTTTAAAAAGGGGAACCTAAGGGTATGTTCCAGCTACAAAGGAATCACGTTTCTCGGCCTCCCAGGGAAAGCCCTACCAGGTTACTGGAAAAGAGATTCTTCCCAACGGTCAAACATAGGATGCAAAAGGAAAAGTGCAGATTGTGGCCTGGCTGCAAAACAGTGGAGAAGCCCTTCTCCCTGCAACATTTGTGTGAGGGTTCATGGAAATATGCTAATACAGGAGAGCCAGCACTCCTCTGGGTCAAGAGGATTCAACTGTGGTGGTTCAGGCATATTATAAGGATGCCATCCAGTCAACTCCTAAGGGAGCTCTTCTAGACACGTCTTACTGGGCAGATTCCCTGGGACAGACCCAGGACACGCTGGAGTGATAACATCTCCCAGCTGGCTAACGACTATTTGGGGATTCCCAAAATGAGGTAGAGGCTGTGTCCTTGGAAACAGAGGTCTGTTCCGACCTACTTGGCTAACGCAACCCTCACCAGAAGAAGTGATGCAATGATGATGATTCTATTTCATTTTCTAAATAAAACCGTGTTTAATTAAAGAGAAAAAAATATTTGTAATTTACATACTAATTAAAAAAAATGAGCACTGAGCTTTGTCCACCAGCGTCCTGGGCTAGGTGGCTGCCGTTTTCACAAAAATATACAAAATAACATTTTTATTATTATCATTATTATTATTATTTTTTTAACAGAGACGACTTTCAGCTTAACTCCTTATCTGACATGAGCAAGCTTAACTTTTCATGTCTCAGAATGGGGAATTATGTTTCTGGCATTTCAGTGTGTATGCACTGCTTTGTAAATACAAGAATACTGCCACACACACATAGAAGGATCTGCGGTGCTAAAATGAATAAGTCAGCTCTACCCATAGGCATTTCAGTATGTCTTTCGAATAAAAAATTAGAAAGCTCATCCTAAGGGGACAATATGGATTTCCGTTTTCTCTCTCGTTAATCTGCATGTTATTTGCAGAAGATAAATATGCTTGTGATCCCAGTGAATGTCTTCTGTATAACAAGGAAGTTGTTACTGACGATGTTACAGAAATAATGGATTTTAAAATGAACAAGATTAGGATAAGATTAAAGTAAAAAAAAAAAATATAAGGCACAAAAACAAAATGGAGAAATCATACCGGGATTATTTGCAACAAAATTCCGGTATTACAAATGCAGTTTTCAAGAAAATATACAACACTTTAAGTCACAGAAACAACGCCCGCTTTAGATGTGTTATCCCATTAAATTCATGCAGCTGACAACCTCTGCTTGCATATTACTTCAAGAGGTATTTGCAGTTCTTACTTACTCACTATGTGGATTTTCCCTTTGTCTTCAAGTATTCCCTCCGGATCCCATTTAGCTACATAGCCTCAGGCAGTGTCAATAGTACAGTGTTACCAAATGGCTCCGGTCCTCTACATGCAAAGCAATACTTCAAGGTCAGATTAGACAGCCATGCAATTTACTCAAATATAGAGTAGATATTTGAAATGAGAAACCATAAAATTACTAATTATGCATTTATTTCTGCTCTGTTCTGCACCTTGGAAACCAGGATGTTAAATGTGTACATGAAGCTCTGCTCATTACCCCCTCTAGCAACTAACTTGCAATTATAATTCTAACAGGGAACATAATATTTCAGCATCTTTATAACTTTTTACATCACATTATTCTAGGCGACTGCCTGGAGCAGCAACAGAAGCTATTGCCTCAGTTCATGCTTGCTAAAAAAATTACCAGGGAATTTTAGCTTGGATAGGCTTGAGTTGTCTGATGCTCTACTTCCCAATGCGCAAGAAGACTGCTTAATTAATCGGACAGCAATACCAGAAAAGATTCCAATCAACTATGAAGACTCACCACTGACTTTCATATTTATGGATATGTTAGGTAGTAAAAAACAACCGTCATGTTTCATCATTAATTAAGAGCAGTTAAAAAATTTGTTAGTATTTTAACTAAACCAGCAGCAATTTTTTCACAGTGGGTAAGGAGCTAGAAAAGCATTTTATTCAGCAAAATCAGTTGAAGAGGTATTTGAATTTATTTGCATTAGAACGTTACATTAAAACCTGTGTTAAGGCAGGTTATTGTGGTCAATCTTGTCCATGCAGCTCTCCCATGTTCGTGTCTGATGTGATAAATGAATGTTTTCCTCAGTAATCCATATCTGATCCCAATGCCCATTCCGGTTATTTATGTGTTTGTTAAGTCCTCGTCTCCCCTGTTGCGTTGCCCCCATTCCTGTTCAGTCCACATAAGCCCTGAAAAGTGAAATCCTGCCCACAGTAAAAGTACATTTCCTCCCAAGTAAAAAATCCCTGATTCTACTGGATGTCACCAGCAATTTTCAAATCCTTTCGAAGTGCATGGCCCATGTGTATATTGCCTATGGGTTACATTATGGCAAATCTCTTATATACCTGCACAAATATTTTGTTGTTTTCACCTTGAAAATGCATCAGTATAAGTCCTCAAAACTTGCACCGGTGAGTCGCAGAGAGTTTTTCACATACAGTCTTACATGATCTTTGTTCTGACTCTGGCAAATATGAATAGTACAATAGTCACAGTATGAAACCCCCCAAGCGGGATTCAAATACAATCTCAGTTTTTAATTCTAGTGGTACTGTATGTATTTTTAAATATGTAACTCTAAATGACATTTTTATAATTGAGTAGATTTTCTAGTGCTTAGGGATGTCAGCTCATCATCTGGATGTTCCTTAAGTTTAAAAGCCATAAAAAGTTCATAACTGAGAATATACCCAGATGCATAAATTCTCAAAAAAGTTTTAAATAAATGTCAGCCAGGAAACTAAATGTAATTCAGTAGCTTGAGACTGATTAAACTGTTATAAACAAGAGCTCTGGCATCTGGCATAAAACACACACTAAGGATGAATCCATCTGAATCACGTCTCGAGAAAAAAATGAGAATACATGGAAGTAGTATATGAAAACCATGCATACGTAAAATCCCTGTCATATATACCAGTTAAAATACCAGTTAAAATATCTTCACACAAATTTTTTTTTTTTTTTTTTGTGAAAAACCTATGTAAGTTTTGGTACTAGAAAAATGAACAGAGCCCACTCACAATGTATAGTCTTCATGTGCATCAATGCATAGTGGCCAACAACAATTAGGCCGATTTTAGAAAGAATGAATACTATTTTTCTAACATATAATTAAGTTTGCAAATCTGTAATTATATATCCATACAATTACACTTTATGAATATATTCAGTTTAGATTGTGTTAAATCAGTAATGCTGTAATGACCTACTATTATGTCAAAATTAATCTCCAGGTTCCCTTGCTGGTGACAAAGCAATAAAATGACTAATTAATGAGATTTTAGCAAGGCTATGAGACAATATGTCGCACTCCAGTCCTAGTTCTAATCACTGACTAAGACATACAGTTATAATATAACTGGTACAATGTTATTGTACCAATGCCATTAGTCAATATACTGATTGTATTGCTTTTTGACCGTCGACATCACTATTACCCTTCCTCCACTAAAACAAAATGTATGTGTCAAACTGTAAGATAGAATTATTTCGAGCACAAAAAGTGTGTTTACGAGAGACGTTTACGACCATGGATCTAATCCATGCTTACTGTTTTTTCAATAATTTTAACAGTGATTTATTTATGAAAGACCTGGGATCTTTACACAGTCACAGACAATGCCTCTCACTGGTTACTGTGTACTGACATTATAAGTTGTCATTCCAATATGATATGGCCCCAGTCCATATGTATTAAGTACCACTGTACTCTAAAAAGTAGGTTGCAGTAAATCCTGTGTAAGAAACATACCCCTACTTAAATCACATTTAATTTACAAATAAGCAGGCTTTTTTGGAAGTTTTTCACTCAGGGGATAATGGATGTATTTAAATAGATGGCTAAAGAACTAAATAAAAAAAGAGTAACATTACAGGGTTTACATTAACTGCACCTTCATAATGCATTCATAATGCATTCATAAAACATTTATAAGAATAATGTATGCAAGTATACCTTAACAAGTCTTAAAGCATTGCATTGATAATGCTTTCAATGAGCAAGACATGACAGCTGTAATATACATTAATGAGCATTATAATCGTATAATGTTTGTTATTAATACATATTAAAGTTGTTAATGTATGTTAGGATGTTAAGGGATACCTACTTGTTGCTTATTAATGTTCTATGAATGCATCATAAAGGCATTTCGAAGGTGCAGTTAATGTATAAATCAGTGTTCTTCCCACTTACTAATGTACATATTTTATTTAAGCTCATTGGAGTCGATCACACACCAAGTTATACATTAATCCAAACATTTTTTTGCAGTATTGAGATAGAGTGGGATCAACACAACATGAAACATGCAAGTCTAATAATGCAGTTTCAAGCAACAAAACTGAAACATCTAACAACCCCAGTGATAAACGTGTAGTTTTGTTGTAAGAATGAGACGTAAAAGGTCTGACTGACAGAATTGTCTTTTTGTGCAGAATGTGTACGGAAAAGGAGAAGTCTGACATGAGAGAGTCAGAATGAAATGACAGCCCAGTAGAGGAGCAAGAATATCTTAAGCAGCAACTCTGTACCTTCCATAAATCAGAGAAGGTGCTGAAGGCAAAATCAGCAGCTTAATGTAATGCATCATCATCAAAAACAACAATGATAAACAGAAATTTAAACCAAAAAGAGATGCATGACTGACACTGTATATCAGAATATGTTTTAAAGGGAACATGATACATCACTGTTTGGGGGATTTTCTTGCATGCCAACAGATGCCTTATGGAAATTAGCTATTTTTCAATGCGTGTTATAACCCAGACAATCTCATTTATCATAATAATAAACAAAGAGTGATTCCCTATTAATTTAAGACCAAGCGTTATAAAAGTAAATGAGATGGATGGTGAAATAATATAATTAAGATGTATGTCAAAACTATCTCTAATAATGTGCAATAATGTTTCAGGGCACGCTTTGCTGCATATGGATTTCCGATTTAAGCTGTATCTGGTTATTACCAAACAAAAATATAATTTAAGCTTGAGCATAGCTTTGATGTAGTAATGCAATCTGAATATCTGTTTGGGGGATTCAGCTATTGAAACAAGATGAAAGCCACCTTCACTCAGTTCACGCGAAATTTTTGTTCCATTTTGCTTCTTTAGTCTCCAATACTAACATGTAGGTACATCAAACATGTTTAGAGTCAAGCTTGAAAAGTACAGCCTATGGACTCCTACAGATGTACCATATGTCATTGTCTTTGTAGTTGCAAGATCTTAGATTACAAACAAATGACGGCACCCCGCTTGACAATGACCAAGCATGGTTGTGTAAAGACACTTTCACATTGAAAAAAATGGCACTTGCAGAATTCCACAGCAGGCAATGTCCCTCTGCACCAACAATCAGAAAATGAAAATTGCATAAAAATGTACGCAGCGCTCCTTAGATGCAATTGGTTCATCAGGAACCAAAATCCTCAATTTATGTAATACATATTTTTTTATATTTTTTTATGTGGGACCCTTAATTAAAAAGCCACAATGTAAAGCACAAACAGTAAACATGGGCTTAATAGTCATAGTTAAAAGAGCCACTCAACATCCCCCAAAACAAACAAACAAACAAAAGGTGGCTCGGTGACTCAGTGGGTAGCGCTGATGTCTCATTCTCCAAGGGGGAGATTTCTATCCCACCCCCAGCTTGGCATGTACACAGTTTGCATGTCCTTCTTTTCTCTGTCGCCTGGGTTTCCTCTCTCATCTCAAAAAACATGCAGTAGGTGACAATGTCACGACACTGCTCACAGTGAGTGATTCTGTGCTCACACCCTGCAATAGACTGGCATCCTGTCCAGGATTCCCCTGCCTTGTATCCTTGGATAGGCTCCAGGCCTGCCTGCTTTGCATATCTTACTACAGTGGGTGGAAATTCACACAAACAAGGGAGAAACATGTAAAATGCAAACACAGAAACAGTGAATCCACAATCCTGGAAGTGAGAAGTTCCAACACAGATACCATCCACGTAAGATCATTATAATATTAAAAATAAACATTCACAGCATAAATGACATTATGCAGATTGGTGAAGATGTCCTGGTTCTTATTAACTTATGTTGTCACAGCAGAAATATACAAGACTTCTTAAGTTTAAAAAGTCACATAGATCTTTCAAGTTTAAACAGATTTTGGTTCTGAATTTTCACTATTAGAATACAAAAAGCATTTATTATGAGCCTCATTAATTCTCCTTTAGTCTTACAGCAGTGTGATAATAATAGAATAATGACACCCAGATAAGTCTAATCTTTAATGGTATTTTCTTTATCTCATTATGTGAAAGTCCTTCTCTTTAGAAGTACAGATCCCACAAGCAATATGAATAGCTTCCTAGGGGACAATGAAGTAAAAAAAATCTAAACTAACCTTTGAGGTACATAAATGTCTTGCAGATATAGATCATTAGGCATATGCAATTAGTCTTCCAGGATCGGGTCCAAATGCAGGCAGAGGTATGTACATACAGTATTCATGTTCCCCTGTGTTAGATCTGCTTCCTCCACTTACGCCAGTTACCACGTATAGTGGAAAAGCTAATATTGATGTTTCTAAATTTCCCATAATCTGTGAGTGTGCCGTAATTCAGGAAACAGGAATTACCAAAATGGATATTGAACTTTGCAGTATCATCAATATCATTTTTCACACTTCATTGGATGCTATCACATCAAATCAGTGTACAATTTTCTCTCATTTTAACAATACTGCACATAATTGCACAGTTAATTTGGTTTGGGGTTTTTTTTTCTCCTGTAACAAACCTTCATCACCAAAAGTTGGGCAGATCTAAGATCTGGATCTGTTTTTAATCAATGATTATTTTTGTAAATAGCTCCACTCAAACACTGAAGTGTCCTAGTGCAAATAAATAAATTCCATAATCATAGGAATAATTTTACATTTCTTGAGGTGCCGATGGAACAGATGGAAACAAATCAAATTAGAGTAAAATATAGATATATAATATGATACATAGACCGGAAATTGATAACTGCCAAGATTACTTTTGTGAACCAACTAAAAATGTTTTATAACTTATAAACCATGTTTAATTGCCAGTTTATATTTCCAGTTTGCCGATATATTCGAAATATATTATAGCTAAACTGAAGTATTTTATTTCTCAATGCGCTGTAATTATAATATATGTTCAGTGTAATTGCAGCATAAAATATTGCGAAAGAAAAGAAATCAATTTGACAGCATGATATTAAGCAAGTCGAACAAAAGCTTTAAAATTCACTTGCACATCAAAGATAAATTTCATAAAAATATCAATTCCCTCACCCCGTAACACTGGGGGTTGGAATGTAAAATGTGGAGAATAAAAATGTAAAAACGTGCTCCAAAGCAGACAGGAAAACAGCAAACAGGCACCAAGAGATCTGAGACAACTGAGAGGGGATGGGATCAGCATCAAAAGCAGACGCTGTCTTACAGAAACACATCTGAAAGCACATTCATGCAGAGTATCACAAAATAAAAAGGAAAACACAAATAATCTAAAGTCAGTCTGGGTTAGAATGTGGGGTGAAAATGTAATTTCTTGATTTTATTACTTTCTTCGGAGTTCAAGGATAAGCCATCATGCAGGTATGGAGAAGCCACATGAGGTGTGACTGCTCAAGGTTTCTTACTACATCTTGAGCCCCAGACACGCGCAGATCACTAGGTAACCTGAACATTTTATATTATTTGGAATTTTGGGAGAGAAGAGGAGCAGAAAGCATGCAGGGATGTGCAATAAGATACCGCTAGTTAGTACTTAAAAGCAAATCATATTTCTATGTCTGCCTCCTTATTTTGCCATATGAACTAATCTAAGCTCATCTGTCCTCTTCTATCTCCCCATACCTCACTGGGCGTGAGCCAGGACGACCCAGGATACGCTGGAGGGATCTTACCTCCCAGTCGGCTCGAGAATGTTAAGCGATCCCCCAGAATGATGTTGAATATGTAGCTTGGAAAACAGACGACCAGCGTGACGTGCCTGAGAGCCACTGCGAGAACAAACGATGATCATTGTGACACTGGATCTTATAAAACAAATTTTAAAATCATGATGTTCCGGAATTTTGCTATGGTGTTTTTTTTCTTTCTTTCTTTCTTTCTTTCTTTCTTTTTTTTTTTATGAAAACTACCCAATGAGTAGTATGCGATTTGTAGAAAGTAAAAGGAAGAATCATTTGTTCTAATTCAGTATAAGTGCTGAGACAAAAATTTGAAATGAATCCCATACATGGAAGCACTGGGGTCCTGCAGGGAACAGTCTGGGTTTCCTTGCTGCTCTGATTTTTCACCTTAGACTTCAAATCCAACACTGAGATATGTGATCCACAGAAGTTCTCCGATGACTCGCTATACTGCGGTGTTTAAGGAGTGATGCAGGCAGAACTGGCCGCAGCTTAACATCGGCAAGGAGATGGGGGTGACCCCTGTCACCATAACGGCTGTTTTATACTTCTGTGTCGAATCTACACAGTAATTACAGTGTAGCCCTGGACCCTACGCACCAGCCTATGTCGTAGCCTGACACGCACCTCCCCAGAAATGTAACTGTACGTTGTGGCGATGCAGACCACAAGACCCATGATTGGTCCACTTGGTATTATTCGTTTTTTTTTTTTTTTTTAATGGGAGAGGAGAAATCATACATCTCAGCTGTACGTATATATATCACTGATTGAAACTGGAGTGCTATTTATATCTAGCATTAAATAACTCACCCTAGCAACAGGTCTATAAAACACTCAGCATGCCAGTTCCACTTACCTCCATTGAGTTTATTTGTACTTTACAAGACTTTTAAAAAGTAAATAGCAGTATAGATACTACTTTAGGAGGGAAAATGGTTAAAAAAGTAACTTTGTAGCAGACATGGATGGGAAGTTTGGAGCAGCACAAATATAAGCAGGACTCGATAAATGGATACTTTGTTACGTTTGTAGTTCTTTGTTTCAAATCAACAACTGAATATATCGCAGGGTGGGAAGACAATAAATGCAACATCCATTACTATGTATCACCTAGAGTTCTGGGGGTGTAACTGCTGAACGACACAGACACACCAGCGCACAAGTATAAATGCTCGCAATGGCGTAAGCCACTTGCATAAGTCAGCCTTAAATGGCAAAGGTGCGGAGGTGGTGAACATGTTCAGAAACCTGGGTGTGAATCTGGACAACAGACTGGTATGGGCCGCTAACAGTGAGGGCGTGCACAAGAATGGCATAAGTTGCCTCAACTTCCTAACAAGGCTTAGGTTCTTTGGAGTATGCAGGTGCCTGTTGCAGCAGTTCTATTAGTCAGTTGTTGTAGGTGCAATATCCTATTCAATCCTCTAGGCTAATAAACAAGCTAATCAGAAAGGCAGCTTCTGGAATTAACCTGGACCTCTGAATGCAGTCGGACAGGAAAAGGCAATTAGCATGCTAGGTAACATCATGGACAGCGAATCACACCGGCTGCACGATTTCCTGGCCAAACAGAAGAGGCCCCGGGTTCCTTGCAGCTGTGAGGACACCACGGTGACAGTAGACCAACATGGTTCTGACCATCTCCTGCTGATGCACGGCAGATTCTCTGTGGACCAATCGCATTAAATATGCCACAAAATTCCAAGCTTGTACAGCATAATAATAGAGTTCTGATTAACTTGTTCAGGTATTTCTTATCAAGACTTTAGCAAAATATTGCATATGAATGAGGATTAGAAGCAGCATAATCTCAGCCAATTATTTTGTAGACAGCTAATTTTGATTCTGATGCTCCAGGACTTGCAATAAAAAGTAAAGAAAAAAGAGAAAACAACTTTTACTCTTTCTATTTTCATATGTTATAAAGCAATTTTATTAAACCATCATAAAAATATTTCCTCTTCACCTTAAATATCCTAGCAATATCATAAACTGCAGTTTACATGTCATAGATTTCATAGATTCCCATTTCCAGAATAGAATATAAGTTGTACCCCATTACAATCCATCTTTTTTGTAAATTGTTTTTATGGGATAGATAGAATTTGACATATTGTGCTTTACTGAATACATGACTTGATTTTGGGGGAAAATACTAGCATCAATGACTCTTGGTCTTAAAAATTGATTCGGTTTAGGACAAATTTGATCCGCGCAAATATTAATTATTCACCTCCTATTAAGCCATTGTTAACTACTTTTATACAGATCACTGAGAAATTCAATCATTTGGTGTTTTGATTTCGGCGGAGTAATCAACAGAATTTCCTCTAAGTTCAAGTGAGATTCACGGGAAGCTATGAAATAGAATTTGCATAGTTTTCATTGTCACAAAACCATTCAGTGATGACTTGTGCCCTGTGAGTTGGAAAATTGTAATCCAACATTCCAATCTCATTAGAACTGAAAGAGATAATCAGAGGATGAAATTGTATCACCCTCTAAGGCAATGTTTCTCAATCTGGTCCTTGGGGACCCACACACACAGTCCACGTTTTTGCTCCCTCCCAGCTCCCTGCCAGACTCACCACATTTTTGCTCCCTCCCAGCTCCCAGTAGCAAAAACACGGACTGTCTGCAGGTCTCTAAGGACGGGATTGAGAAACATTGCTCTAAGGAGGTTGGAGGACCTAATCTATGCCATGAAAATCACACCATACTAGAGCTGCCAGAACCTTCCCCTGTAGAAAGCACGCAGTTGAGCCTGTAGGCTTCTTCTTCTGGCATGCGATAAACATGTACTTAGCTTGTGGAGGAGAAGCTGATGGGTGACTCATCTGACCACATGATTTTTTTTTTCCACTGCTCAGTAAATTGTTCTTTGCCCCACTTTTATAGTGCCTGTCTTCTTCGCATCACAAACGTATGTGAAAGAAAGAGTCTTAGAACCCTAGTCTGAACATAGCATCTCGCTAATTATTTTGTATGCTGAATATGATGGAGCTAACTTAGGGTTAGCTCCGGTTAATTGAGCACTGATGCGAGAATGTACTATGCATGATGTGTCTTGACTACCTCAAATCTAAAAATACTCATACTCTCACAATCCTTTAGATGTCACACAATACTTTTTTCCAGTTCTGAAAAAAATATTTTATCTATTTCGAAGGTATAAGGGGGGAAGACATTTTTCTCTAATCTACAGCTAAGATGAAATTGTCTGTTCCTTGTGCCTTGTAAGCGTAACCTACAAATTAGTTGGAATATGCAAAATGTGGAACTATTCAAATATAGCTATTCATTAGGTGTGTAACGATTCCAAACCTACGGTTCAGTTCAGGCCTCGTTTATCTTTTGGTTGGGAAGTGGGGGGGTGCATAGGAAAAAGTCGTCGAAAAAATTCTGGTTTTTATTCCTCAGCAACAATTTGGAACACTAAAGGACACGTTAGATTAACTTTACTTCACATAAAAGAGGTCCAATAAAAAAGAAATTATTACAAAATACAATATTGCACGGTACTGGATAACCAAATTGTTCCCACTCTGCTGACTTGAATGTGCATTGGGTCTCCTGCAGTGTCAGGTTTATCGCTCTTGCGCTAATGAAACTAGCCTAGCTTCTATCGTGGGAGCGATCACTTGATCAAGATGGGAGCAAAACAGTCACGTGACACACTCAGCTTGAAGACAATAAAACTGGTGTAATGTGTTCAATTTGCAAAATATACAGTTTGCCCTAACTTTAAATAGAGTAATAATTCTGTCATTTACATGCGTTATTTATAGTGGTAAATAACACATGCAAAGTGCAATGAAAAATAAGCTTTGTAACATTAGTAACATAATTGAAAGCTCAACTGGTTCTGCCTGTGGCAGCTGATTGACATTGTGTTGGGGTGGATATCTCGGTTCCGTCTTCTAGAACCGTGACACAAGATCGTGAACATTTGTATCTTTGTTTGGGTCTCATTTCAGAACCGTCACACCATTACTATGTATGCATTCAATATTTTTCAAATATTTTCAATGTTCTTCCTAGAATGACTGCACCACTATCAGTTGGTTCTTACGCCTATGTAGACCTAATTAAGGCTAGAAGTTCAATATATAGGTTCAATATATACTGAGCAGCGAGATGTTCCCTGTTCCCCTCATGTTGGTTTCACACTGAAGTTTGTGGATTGGTTCAGTGACCATGCCGTGGATTGTGTGTGAAAGCTCGTGAGCCTTAGGGAGCTCACTATGCCATCTGCTGCGATGACGATTCTGAGATCGACATTCAAAAGAGCTAATGTAAAGGCTGAGCTATAAAAAGAGGGTTCATTTTGAGAGGGATTTCTGCTTCCACTATTAAAATATGATGACAGCAATTGTTCCAAAAAAAGATGTCCAGAATAATAGCCATTTGGGATAATAGGACATTTCTAAATACTGAATAAAAATGTCCAGCCACCCATTTTTCATAATTACTTATCCAGAAAAGGGTTATAGTAAATTCATCCTAGGAAGGGCAAGGCACAATGCAAGGGGCAGTCAAGAATGCCAGTCAGTCACAAGGTACACACTGACCACGATTAATTTAGAGACACAAATTCAGCAAAAACCTGTGCGTGGAAGCACATAGAGCAGACCTTATTCTGGAGGTTTGAGATTACAGTGCTAGTCCCTGACGCATTGCACAGCGTATGATTAAGTAACAGTAATAACTGAAATAATTTTTCAGTGTATAAATATATTCCTGTGTGAGGGGTTTTACCTATACTCCAATATTGCTGGCACAATTCAAAAATGGAAACCCCATGTTTCAGAGTGAGTTTGTGTGTGTGTGTGCGAGCGGGTTTACCTATCCTTATGGGGACACAATGTCCCCATAACGTGATAAATATCCGTTTT
>JAODJU010000036.1:6621275-6651275 GCA_026776725.1 Gnathonemus echidnorhynchus | reverse complement strand
TGGTTCTCCAGAATGCAAACTCTTCCACAGTCAGGCATTAACTGACAAGGCTTATCTGAACCAGTCAGCTGAAACAGTATCATACACAAAGCAGTATTTGGGGGGAGCAGGACACAGAGCTGCAGAAGTGTACAGATTTATCCTGTCAGTCATGCCAAATGCAATATATCCCTTGTTTGCTTCACTGAAACTACTGTGCTTATATTCTCATTTTTCAAAATAGTGTTTCGGGCTAATCAGGGAACGTAAAATAACAGGAGACGTGTAAAGAACTACAAAAGACATAAATAAATGGCTTATTCGTCAAACCGCAGATTTGATCATTTCCTTGTAAATTGTATCTTGGAGCTCATATTTATAAGGATCAGGCATGAGGTGACACATTTCCATTAGTCACAACAACCAGGTGTAACCAGTCAGCATGCAGATTCAGTTCCTAGGATACCTGGCTTTCATTCTACCTTTAAAAACCCTTATTGGCTCATCCAACAACAAAAAGTGCAATACAGATTGTACAGGGAAATTTTGGCAAAGTTACTCAATCTAAAGAGCTAAAAAGGACAATGGTTTGCCACACTTGACAACATTGTGCTTGAGGACAGCTGTTTACGTTATTGCCCACGTTAGAGGTGACTGTAGGATGTCATTGCCATGTCCCCTTCTGAGGGTTGGTGCAAAGGGCTCACTTACCTAGAAGAAAAGGAGAAAAACAAAATCAATCCAAAAATGCATTGCAGAAACCATGGATTGCTATACACTGCTACAGTAGATGCAGTTTTAAATGAATATTTTGCACTTCAGTTCTGTGCCTTTGTTAAAGGTATCACTAGGCATGCAGAAATTAATGCTTTGAGAAGCCTATTATATGCAAGGACTGTCACAGATTAGCACTGAAAAATTTTTAGGAAATCTAGATTTTTGTTTTCCTTTCTTTCTGATAATAGTCTCTCAGGAAATGTCAATAATCCACAGGAGTAATCACTTTCATTTAAAAAAATGCACTGAATACCTGCAACCCTGCACAGTTGGGTGTGGGATAGGTGCTTACATTTACACTGCATTTATTTATCAGATGCTTTCATCGAAAGCGATGTGTATGAGCATCAGAGAGCAGGTTCGGACAATGTTCCTGCAGTAATTTGGGTTAAGGGCCACGCTCAAGGGCCAACAGGGATATTACTCTGCTGGCCATGGGATTTGAATCGCCGACCTTCCGATTACAAGAGTCCTAACCTGCACAGCCACACGGCAACACTAGAAAAATAAGGCTCTATTGCTCAAGGATATAGGACTTCTATGGTCAAAAATCACATTATTCAATCAAGTTCTCTGAGCAGTACTTGCATTGGCCAGGAATCAAACACAGGCCTCCCATGAGGCAGACAAGAAAACAAAACCAAATCCTTCAAATAGAACTTTTCCATTATTTAGGCCTCTTCCGTTAAGCAAAGAATCCTCCACCTGCAGCTTTTTTTTTTGCCAGATAAGCACTTCACCATGGTCAGCACATTGTGATTTTATTAGACTGGAGACGTTATTTTTTAAAACAGTTATTTCAACTTGGAATAGTATTTTGAATTTTTCAACACTTCAATAGTATCCTGGTGAATAAAGGTGTAAATTCCTGACATTTAGGTGTGAGAAAGACAATGTGAGAGGCGTGTGAGGCTGGAATGGTCTCACTGCCGTACAGTGCAGTAATTTACCACAGTTACTATTGTACATTGTGCAGCGTGCACTAGGTGATATAGCGCTGCTGGGAGTGCAGCCGACCGAAATTTATCTTTGCATAAATTTACTTAAGTCATTCTAAGTTGCATAAGTTGAAAGTCAGGGACAGTCTGTACAATATATAACAAAATATATCATGGCATCTTCAGTGAAGCTAGCAGAAGCTTGAACCACAGACATTTTTGGAATGAACACTTGTCCAACTGACCAACAGAATAATAATACTAATAATACTAATAATAATAATAAACCCACTGACGAGATCAGTTTCGCTCCTTTTCGATTCCCTGATTATAAAATACTAGCCTCTAATAACATGCTTAGTCACGTGATTGTCTCTCATCAAACTGTCCCATGGCTCCATTGCAATACGAAATTCATTTGCTTTTATGGGTTTGCTAGTCTTCTTTGTCTTAGGTGGATTTTCTCCATGTTCTTCATTTTACTCTTAAATTTGAAAGACTCAGCTAGTTGGTAACCCCAGAATTCCACAAAATGTGTGACTGCATGTGTGCATGTACTTACCCTGCAGTCAGCTGGAATCCCATTCAGGGTCTATTCATGCTTTGTGCCCTGTGCTGTCTGGCAAAAGCTCCAAGCCCCCCAGCAACCCTGACTAGAATAACCGATTATGAAATAATTATGCTTTATGAAAAATACAGATACAAAAATACCCATTTTTCATAATAATATCTAATAGTGTAGTCATTGTAGATATTGAAGGCAAAAGTCTCAACAGGTGACTCACATTTTGCACATAATACATATTTGGTAATAAAGCAAGAAAAATACCTTTAAAGGTTAAACATCCCAAGTCATCATAGTGGCAGCATGAATCTGATGTGTTCTCATTAAAGCAATAATATCAATTTTATAGTATTCAGCTTCCCGAAAGTAATATCTTCACATATCTGATATCAGTTTATTCAATACTATTTCAGCACTAAGAGGGAATATTTGACATATTTGACATGACATTTTATTGAATATCTACACGAAACTGAATATATGACATTTTAGTTTCTACAGAATTACAGACATAAACTTGAAATGGTCCAATAAAACTGTGTATGATTCACAACTGTGGACATTTTGTTCAAAAAAAAAGTTCATGTTTGCATTTAGAACATACTGTCGCGGGTTTTTATTAGAAAAGTGTGATGTGACGGTCCGCAGAGGGGACACCATGCACCAGCAGGAGGTGACCAGCAACACATGGGCCGATGGTAACCATGGTTTCCTCACAGTTGACTACAACGAAGGCCAACGAATGGCTGGCGGCCACTAATTGCTCCAACCAGGGGGCGGGACTCTCTTCCCCAGTGCAGGAGAAGGTCAGGAAGAAAGGAAAGGTCGAAGCAGCAGTGAATTCTCCCTCCCTGCCCATGTGAATATTGAAGGATGACCGCCTTGAAGGGATTGCTGCCTCCTGACTGATGATTTTGCATATTTGGAAGAAAGCAAAGGGCAGACCGGTCATGCTTGCTGTTACTCTCACTCTATCTCCACAGTTCTCAGTTATATTTGTTGTTTGCAAATGGCATAAATATTTAATGTTTTCAGCCCTCTCAGTTTTTCACTGGCATATGTGCTTATAAATGAATTGTTTGGCCTGTTTTTTTGTTGAGTTTTATTTTTGAATGAACTTATGTTGTTCTGGAATGGGTTGTTTTCATATGAATTGTTTTTTCATTCCCCTCACTGTTTGTGGTATACAAATCCCAAAAATAAAGCCTAAATTCCTTCCTTATCTGCTGTCAGTAGTGTTGAAGTCATCGACTGCCTGCTAATGATGACACTAAACTGGCCCTCTTCTGGCTGCAGATATGTACCTGGGGAAGTACCAGGACATCTACCTGACATGAAGAACACTGCAGCCAAAGCCAAGCTCCATGTCATTATTAATAATTATACCACAGATGAGGTAAATGCTATTTTCTAATTGGTCCAGAGATGTCACATGGGTACCACACAGGAACTACGTGTGCGGTAGTTCCTGCCGCACAGGTAGTTCCGGCAGCCTAACGACGGCCCTATATGAATGTGTTGTAATATTTTATTTAACACGTTAATATAAAATCCTCTTTGACTTTTTACTCATAAATAAGCAGTCATTTGTCATCAGTTTCATTTTAAAAACACAAGCACCTGTCTGTTGACAGTCTCTCCCCGTCTGTTGATAGTCTCTCCCTGTCTGTTGACAGTCTCTCCCCGTCTGTTGACAGTCTCTCCCCGTCTGTTGACAGTCTCTCCCCGTCTGTTGACAGTCTCTCCCCGTCTGTTGATAGTCTCTCCCCATCTGTTGATAGTCTCTCCCCGTCTGTTGACAGTCTCTCCCCGTCTGTTGACAGTCTCTCCCCGTCTGCTGACAGTCTCTGTGTTAAGTTAATGGACTTGCAGTTTCCATGAGTAGCCTGACCAGACGTTCTATCATTATGGGGACTATATTTTTAAGGGCAACTTTGAACATTATTAAATGCTAATTGATTTTTTTCTAGAAAATGATCCGTGACTAGTATATTCCAAAAATATTTTTTGTTTGTTAGCCATGGTATAAGAGGAATATAAGAGGAATAAACCGCTTTTTTATCCATTACTTATAAAATTAGTAACAATATATTACATTGTTGCATTAAATGTGCAAGCATTTGAAGTAGCATCTATGCCCCACAATCAAATAGACGATACAATAAAGCCTGCAAGGCAAACCATGAATGAGAACCCACTCAATCTTTCATCCCAGCTATGCATATTTAAACTTTATACTTTGAGAATGCAGACATTATACACTTGATTGATTTACGAATTTTGATTTAATTGCTTAGTTAATGTGAGTTCCTACAAAACTTCTATGGAAAAATGTTCCATCGAGTCCGGCGGCAAAGGAGCACCAGAAGGAAACTAGAATTAATGTATTTGGTTCCTAGGGGGAAGGCTGAATGAACCATTTGTTCTCAGCCACAGGGCAAGGGAAGTAGTTGTTTATTGGAATTGGAAATGCAATCAGCTGGCTATTGCATTTGATATGTATATATTACATATTGCATATATTGCTCATGGGAGTTTTACTTACACAAAAATATTCTGAGGGCTGAAGTAAAAATGATTGGTTCAACCAATTTGTCCCACCTCCTCTAGCTGGTTGGACCCACTTCCTCTAAAATCTGATTGGTCATCTCTCCGAACCAATCATTTTTGCTTCCTCTCTCAGAATATTTTTGCGTAAGTAGAACTCCCACCAGCACATAAATTGGCCTTTAGCTCCAGGACATGTTTGTGTACATTTTGTGTTACATGTCAGTTTGCCTCTGATAATGGAGGCCATAATATAAATGGTATATGTCATGTTGAGTTTAGCTAAGGTGGCTGTCCTGCAGAGTCTGTTTATCTGAACTGCTCAGATCATAGGGGAGGCAGGACAGCTGCAGGGACAAGGCTGAGAGAGATTCTGCAGCATATTTAACCTGTGCCTAGGACTACAGCAGCACCCTCCCCTCCTAGAAAATCTCATACATAGTAACTATGCCCAAGAAGTGATGCTTCAGTGCCCCTATTGATGACACACCAGTAGCCTTCACATCTCATGCAGTCAATATATTACGAAGGCTAATCCTCGGAGAACACTTGTGGAAGACATCTTAGACGCACTGAAATGTAGCTACCGGGCACATGTAGGCGTGGAAGATGCTGTCTTGTGGCTGTACAGCAAGCATAGACAACCTGGGCAACATCATAAAGATTATCTTTTTTGACCTGCCCCAGTGCGTTTAACACTTTCCAGACTTCCCTGCTGGTGGAAAAGCTGGAGGTAATGCAGGGTGAGGATGTCATGGTTGCCTGGATAAGATTGCCACAGATGTCCACACTAACAGGATACATTTTACTCATATCAGTAATGGCATATGGGATACGGTGCTTAGCAACACTCAAGTGTCACAAATGAAACACTCTCAGCAACACTCTGATGTCCCTCAATGAAAAGCTGGACAATCTGCACAAGAAAGTCCTTCAGTATAAAGAAAATGCTACACTATAGATTAGTGAATCATGTACTATACGGTATATAGTACTTGCTTCAGTAGTGCGACATAGCTAGGATCGTGTTCTCTCTGCTGCCTGCCAGGACGTATAATACCAAGCTGAAGGAAGCTGGTGGCTTGATCAAACTTTGGTGCAAAGCTAGCCCTGCCATAACACTGTATCTGGACTCTTTGGAGGTGGCGGTAGAGGTAAGAATGTTGTTAAAATTGAAATCTTATGAATAATGCGACAGACAACTGGTACAGCCTCGGAATACCGTCACGCACAGGCTCATCAAACGATACACGACTGAGACAGTTCTTAAACAAATATTTGCTTGTTCGCTGCTTCCAGTCTCCACATCCCTAACCTGGGAGAACACTCAGCTCACCTTCAAGCTTTGACTTATAACTACATTGCAAACATTTCAAGTTTATAAGACGTCATTCTACCTCATTTGTACCACTTACAATGTATCATACAGTTTTTTCTATTTATTTAGGGTCAAATTCTTGTGCTGGGAGTTATACTGTATTTTGCTGCTGAATAAGACAACTGATTTACCATAAGGAAGGACTTTAACTGCATATTATGGAAATACGACGTGTACTTCAACCCTAAACACAACATAAATCACGGATGCTTCTATTTTTTATTAGAGAAAACTGGAGCCAGGCGAAAAAAGGCTGATTATCAGGGCTATTTATCATTTGACAAAACACTGTGATTTTGGCATAAACAAGGAGGAACACATCTGTTACTGCATAGCTGTGAGCATTCTCAATACAGTATGATGCAGTTAATGACCGATCTTAAATTAGCTCAAACTATTCTGAGTGTTTACCACTTTCAGAAGGTTACGCTCTGAGCTCATTAGCGAGGGGAGACACGCATGGCAGTGTGGGAAAGCGGAAATGCAAAATCAGAAGGCAAGGAAACAAATTTGGGAACATGGAGAGCCAAAGTGTGGAAGGTGTGGCGAAATTGAACATTAATACAAGAAAAATTGCCCAGAAATGAAAACCACCAGCAATAAGTACCTGGGAAAAGTAGCTAATTGAAGGAGAATGTATCGCACTAAATCAGTCGGGAAAGTCACTGATAGTGTTTCATAGACATCATATGAAATGAGCTGCCAAACCACATTTGGTCATCAGATTCTCTCTCAAGCTTCACAAAACCCGGGAACATCTTCACTGTCCTACTCCGGGTTTATCACCATGACGGATAATGACAGACATTTTGATCAAAATGCAATTTTGACCACAGACATGGTATTTGAAAACGTTACCTACATAATAGTCACTGGATGATATTGCAAAATATTTTATGACAGTATTTTTTTTCATATTACTGAACATCGTAACAAGGTTGTGAGTCATGTTTAAGAAATGGCCAACACTGCTTTAAGATGGAGAAACAGCTGTTTTAGTACAGGAGTTACACCTTTATTGACAGCTTGCTGTCAGTATAAACTAGCAGAGACACAGACAAGGGAGTCAACAATTTACATGACACTTATGCTCAGGGTTTCACACTAACAAACATATGTCCTCCTTGGAAAAACATTACACAGGAACAACACTTACTATTTACAAGACACACACGTAAATAAATGCATCAACTTGAGACGGACAAGACTGGCAAACTTGTGCTGCTTTGTGGCATGCTGCGAATCTGCTGGTAATCTGAATTAGTAAATTCCTTACAAGTCTGACCTGTGCCAGCACAATGTCAACAATCATCACAACATATTTCAGGTCATCATTTCTTTACTTTAGGCTCTATTTAACATTTGCATAGATTTGCCCGTAGATTCAGAACATGAAAAAGGAGACATATTGACATATTGAATGGACCGCAAACTGAAAACGAACTTTAATATATTATAGAGAAATGTACGTTTTCTTAGGGCTCAATACTAGAAAATGTCGACAGTAGAGTTTGTTGCTGGGGGGAGTTTTCTCTGCTTGTCGTAGGGAATGGGTTTGACATTGCTGGTAGACAACGTGTTTTTTTTTTTGCTCAATCAGACTATTTTGCCACGGACACAGATGCATATTGCCACCGTCATGTTTGTACCGACAGGTTGATGAGACCTGCCACACACAACCCTATGCTCTCTTATGTTCCCTGAATGCTCTGACTGTTCCACTGTCTCTTTTGATTGAGCCGTCCCATTAGACCCTTGCTATACTTGAAAAGCACTGCACAGCACTTGCTCTGCACTACTTACTCTAGTTACTTGGTATAATAACGTCTAGTCGACTCCTTAGTATGCTTATAATGTATTTTTTGACTTACTTGTACGTCACTTTGGACGTTTTGCAATTACAAAAAAAAAAAAAAAAAAGTTAGAATACTTAGATATCACAACGTGCAGTCTTGGTGGTCATTTGGACTTACTGGGAAAGTTTCAAGCTAGCAGCACTGATCAAAGCTCATTAGGCACTCTAGGCAAGCATCACCGCTGGTGCCCTCCCGTCCATGACAAGGTGAAATTAGCTTGCTAAGTTGGCACCCCTTCAGAAGATTGCGCCCTAGACGGCTGCCAGTATATCTTGCAAATAGAGGCAGTACTCATTCTTAGTATATGTCATGCATGGCCTGCTAAGCCAACCCACAGCATTTGCAAAGGGGCTATTGAAATGCATAGAAGAAGCTAACAATGCTTTGGCGGGAGCATGGCACCCTCAAAACGGAACCAGTCAAAATCCAGTTAAAGGAGAACACTCATCCATATGCAGTGCACACAACACAGAGAGTTCCCCTCCCTCTGATGAAAAAGGTGAACGAGGAGCTGCAGGGCATGAAGGAGAACTGTTTTATGGAGTGAGTGACAGAGCCCGCCGACTGGTGTGCGTCGATGGTACCAGTTCCGGAATGGAATGGTAATGGGCATATCTGTGTAGATTTAAATTTAGAGCTAAATGAAGCTGTAAAATGCCCCAGATCTAGGATCACCAGTGCCTTAACAGACGACTGAAACTTTAAAGGAATGATATATATCGTATATATAGTTTTTTTTCTATATATGCTCACTGTCTCGTACGTATGCTTTTAACTTTTAAGTCTTAATTCTCAGGGGCCAGCAGTAATGAGCGGAAACTGATAAGAAACTTTCAGGGTGACACTCCCCCCCAGTGTCAGACAGTGGCTTTACAGTTAGGCTTGGAATTTCTTTTAAAAGGCGTCATTGTTTATAACAGTTTAAGCTGTGAATAGAGTGTCTTCGCGGCAGCAGATCAATATGTCTCCTAGTGTGGAACTCAAATAGCAATGGCCTCAAGATGCAAAGGTGTGAGGACAGCGCTGAATAATGAAGACTTGGAATTTTTACGGCTGATCATTCACTCCGTCATAATCATTTAGCCTTATTATTGGGATAAAACCTTTTTGGTATACCTAGACAGATATTCTGCTAAGTCTGAAGTCACAGTAAAATCAATAAATAACTCTTTTAACACAGACATCCATCCAGGTCAGAGTCGGGGGGGGGAGACTGGATAGGAGTGTAGAGCACTCAGTTAAAAAAACATTTATTGGCTTTCACTACCAGGGTCTGAAACATAGCACTGCAAACTGGGCCATTCATTCACAATGCAAGGTTTTTCTGCTCGCTACTCCCTGAGACCCTTAGACAGCACACAACAGGAATCGGGTAAACAATGACATTTAGGGCTGCTGACTGTTTGGGCGTTTGACGGTTTGTTGCAGGCCAGGGTGCGCAAAAAGCAGACAAATGCAGAGGACTGGAAAACAAAAACAGGAAGTAAGGCTGAAACCCAAACAGAATAATTACAACAAGCCTAAAACAAGCCAGCAGTTACCCACCGCATCAGCTGTGGAATTAGCTAATCAAGCTAATCCAGCTAATGAAGCCAGGAGCAAGACACCACTAACCAGGGCCGGAATCTCAAGACAACACGGCAGCTATCCAGAAGCATGGACCCAAAAACAAGACACCGCTAACCAGGACTGGAATCTTGAGACAACACGGAGGCTATCCAGAAGCATAGACCCGGAAGCAATACACCGCTAACCAGGACCGGAATCTCGAGATAGCATGGCGGTCATCCAGAAGCACAGACCCAGAAACAAGACACCGCTAACCTGGACTGAAATCTCGAGAAAACACGGCGGCCATCCAGAAGCAAAGACCCGGAAACTAGACACCGCTAACCAGGACAGGAATCTCGAGATAGCATGGCGGTCATCCAGAAGCACAGACCCAGAAACAAGACATCAGTAGCCAAAACCACAAAGCCATTCATAATGCCAGCAACCCTGACGAAAACCCAGGAGTAATACAAACTAAACCCAGTCCAAATGGGACTCTGAACCAAATCAAGCACAAAGAGTAATAATGATGACTGAGCAGCACTCACTTCTGTGATCTACACTGATTAAATAACATTCAAAGCTAACTCCCACTGGCTCAGAGCAAAATCACTCAGACCAGGCTCAATGGACTGGTTACAAATGCAGGGTAAGTGTGGCAATGATTCTATAACCAGTTCCAATGAAATTTGAACCATATCTCACTATGGGATTATGGCTAAGGTACTATGGTTCACATTACAAGTAAAATTTATACAAAAAACAAATGGACTCAAAAGTGTAGAAAGCTATTCTAAGCTGATAAACAATAGTATGAAAAGTCATTCACATTCACAAAATCCTTTGATATTTCATGATTTATCACACCACACAGTAACTGAAACAGATTGTTTAGAAAAATAATAAATCCGAATTGCTCAGTATATCCAGGCGTATGAAGGATTCCTTTCTTTATGCAGGCAATTAGTTGCTTTGTTAATTTTCTTATAGTTTTTCTTTGTTTGACATATTTTTCTGTAGAATTTTTTAGGTGGGTCTGTTACGGCTAATTTTAAAATAGACCTCTGAAACTAACTATATATAGCTAAATAACCGAGTTTCTATGTGAAGGCTGCACAAGGTACAGATTTAAATATACTTAAACTATTTCCAGTGGTATTCTGAATATCACTAAGTGCTGTAAAGGCAGGCAAAAAAAACACATCCTGAACTAGAAATTGTTCAGCATTTTATGGCTGGATGTGTACTGAAGGATTTATGTTAAATTCATTGCCCAGGGGTATATCCTGTATAATAGTATGATAATGCAACTTGTATTCCAGAGGTATGTGTATTTTTAATGTATGAACAAACAAGTTCACTAAAGAACACAGGCAAGTTTCCATAATTCCACAAGTTTATATTATTTAACAGTGATTTTCACTCAAATGTTTTTATCCAAAGAAAATGAAAGCATACAAAAACGTGTTTAACGGTTTGTTCTTCTTCTGCTATAGTCTGGTAAAAAGCATGCGGAATCTGGGACCCGTTTTACACAGTACAATGTAAAACAAAATTCTGGCTCCTGTGACATCATCAGTTGAAGTACACCTAGTAAGCTCTACTTTGCCTCAATAAAATGTCTTTTCAAATCAGCCTACAATTTCTCAACTCTATGACAATATTCAAAGTGGCAGCATCTTGCATTGTGTACATATACTATTACTTTCAGAAAGATGTTTGTGCTTGCTATATTTTATTTGAAATCTCAGAAGTATTTTTTTTTTTTTCACACGCCAGACGTACCCTGCCACCCCTTTGATTAAGCACTGACATCCCATTCTAACACAGAAGCAATGCTAAATTACTCCCTTCACGAACTGTGGCTCTCTAAGTATGGATTCAGTGTACCAGTCTTGGTTGACTGAACTTCTGGTCAGGCTCAATATATCTCCAGAATGAAATATTTAACTCTGTCAAAAGCGAAATTCATCAGCAATATATTACTTTAATTCCTTTGGAATGAGTTGTTGCTGGCCTGTACTTTGACCAGCCCCGAACCCATTTCAATATTATTAATTTTATACCACCTTGCGCCCAAAGCCTCAGGGATAGGCTCCGGACCCCCCGCGACCCTGAACAGAATATGGATGGATGGATGGATAATTCTTTACCTTGATATAATTGTAGAAAATTAAGTTATTGTCATTGCATTTGGATGTTGGCCTGAACACTTTATGCAATCTTAAAGCACATCATTATGAAGACAAAGTCTGAATATTTCTGACAGTTTCTTAAAGGATGAAATATTGAATTTAGATCATATGTTTAAAATAGCACACCTTCCTTAACCAAATAAATAAATAAAATAGCATTAAAAGCCATGATCCCCAAAAACACTGCTTCCATTCCAACATCATGATGTAAAACATGTACTTAAAATGTCATCATAAATCTGTTTTTTGTGTCAATGAATTTGATTGCATAACTAAGTTCTACTGGAAGCCAAACAAAGCATTTGTCAGAATGTTCAAAGTCTTCTTTCAAGGACACATTTAAATACGATACATTGTAAAACTAAACATAACAAATATCTACAACTCTATAAACTCTCAATTTCTACCCGCCATACAAAGAGAGTACACAGTAACACAGAGTACTGGGACACAGTAAAACAGTACTTTTAAATCCCGGCTGTGTGACCCAAATGTGCAGCTTTTAGCGACATGGTTAATCTTATTTTATATATACGTCTATTTTTTCACAATTATTTTTTTATGAGTTTGTGGCTAGAAGGCTTGCTCTGATTAAGGCTTTGCTACTATGATTTATGTTTCTGTTTCTGACTGTCATAGGAAGTTTATATGTTTTTAAATACAGCCAACTAGAATTATTATAAATCAAAAACCCTGCTGGTTCTAGCATTCGCATTCATGCAATATCTAAGAAATAACTCGTAACAAATATAGCTAAAGGGTATGTACTCATGCCAGGTAAACAGAGACAGGAGAAGAACTGACAAGCTTGTCTTCGCTGGAATTTCTGCTGACTCCATCTCTGACACCCCCCCACCGATCGGACGTCCCCACTATGCCAGAATGCCAGACCTGAACCTTGCCTCCTTCCCTGTCCCCTTGTCCACTCCCTGGTGCTTTAATAAATCCGACCTCTCTCAGCTGACACTGGTGAAACTTTCCATTGCGTACGTGTGTTTATGCTGACACCCCACCACTAAACTAAGAACAGTTTTAAGGAATGATCAACCAACTGCCTCTCTGACACCTGGCTGGATCAAATGGTTCCAGACTCGCACCATGGCCCCCCTGAGATTCCTTATCTTCAGAGCTAGCAGGTCAGCAAAACTTTCTCTAAAATCACGAGGAAGCAGCATCTGTTTCGTGGTAAATCAGCTTTGGTGCGATAACGTCTCATACCTGTTCTCACTGGTATTTATATTCCGTTACAAGGAAGCACAAACTTAGCCATGGTCAGATCTTGTCCAAATTCCGTCATTGTAGTTTTGGGGGAATTTAGTCGTACTTGTTTACTCACTAATGAGTAACGGGAAGTGGATTACCACAGCCTAGAGAAAAAAACATGGTTTTCCCAGGCGCCTATATCGTTTCTCCCCATATACTACTCGGATTAGCTGATCATACTGTGCTGCTCCTTTTTCATTGTAAATAGCAGAATCTTAAAACCTTAACCACTTTTAAGTTGTGGTTGGGCAGCACAGTGGCACAGTGGTTGACACGTCTGGGACCAGTGTTTGAGTCTTTGCCCTTAGCTCTGTGCCTCTGTGTGTGGAGTTTGCATGTTCCCCCCATGTCGTCGTGGGGTTTCCTCTGGGTACTCTGGATTCCCCCCTAAGGACAGGCTTACTACCCAGAACTCCAAAGCAGACTTTATGGCATGATTCAGCGATTCAAATGCATCTCCGTTACTAAAGAGTTGAAAAACTTTCTGCACAAAAGGAAGAGGGTATTTTACTGAGGAAACAGAGTAGGTTCTGAGCCCATACAGAAAGAATTTGAGTTGAAGAAAAATAGTAAGTTAGGAAGAGAAACCTTCAGATGATACCACGTAACCTAGGGAGGTGTGGAGTGGGTTAAAGAGAACCTCAAGTTACCAGCAAACCAGTGATCTTCTGCTGGAGGGGCTAATGAGTTCATTCTTTATCTCTACAGCTCCCACCTCCAGCAAACTTGTTGTTTCTTGTTCCTCCCTCAAACTTATCCCACCCATCCCTCACCATGTCCTCCCCCCCTTCATATTTACATCACAATGGACCCAACCTCTCAGACTTTCTCTATTTGCAAGGTGACAAGACAGCTGAGGACGTTCCACACAGGTAAGGCCGCAGAGCCTGATGGGACGAACCCAAGGGCGCTTAAGTCCTTCGCCAATCAACTGTGTGAAATGCTCCAGTACCTCTTCACCCTCTCCATGAATCCGCAGGCAGATTCAATGCTGTGGAAGGCACCCTGTTTGGTCCCTGAGCCTTAGAAGGCATGCCCCAGTGACATGTCAGATTACAGGCCAGTGGCTTTCACTTCACACATTATGAACATTTTGGAGAGACTAGCAGTCTCTTCTGTCCTCAGCCGAATGACCAGCTGGAACCCTGCAGTTTGCCTGGCGGACCCATATCGAGGTTGATGATGCCATACTGTGAGGATCGCGAACTTTGATTTCCCCAGTGCCTTCAACAACATTCCACCTCAACTATTGCAAGATAGACGCGGCAATGACGATGAAGATGCCTACGGTGTTCTGGATCGCTTACTACCAGACTGGCAGACTGGAGTTTGTGAGACTACGGAACTGTGTGTTGGGAGCCCCAGAAGGAAGCTTTTGCTCCTCATCATTGACCCTCAGTTTCAAAAACAAATCTGATGCCTGTCATCTGCAGAAGTTTTTGGACAATTCTGTAAGGCTACTGGCTCCACAGGAAACTGTGATCCTCGACTCCTTTGGGCCTGAATTTTATTTTTCTCCCATTGGGAACTGCCAAGTTTGCTCTGATGAGACTGGATTCACATACTCACTCTGGTATATCTGTTGGACTCACCTCAACCCCCACTGAGCAAGAAGTGGTCCACAAACAGGTTCTTGCATACTTTCTGCTAAAAATCACATCCTATCCTCTCCTCCTCTCCTCTTGGCATAAAAGATATAGAACTTGTGGAGTTCTTGCCTAATTAGAAGGCTATATCTCCATGGTGGACTAAGAAACTTAACAACCTTGTTAAACTTCCGGCTGACAATCAGTCTTGATATCTGGTTGTCCATTGATCCATTGCAATATCCTCTGGAAATAACAATTTAACATCTGCTCAATGATTGTTGCTGTGTTCAATGGGAATATTCACATTGGTATGAGATTTAAGGAAGGGCTACAAGATTGTTGGGGAGTAACTCAATAGGCAAAGTATTCCGCCTGGCATTGTGAGTATTCCGCCTGGTATTGTGAGTATTCCGCCTGGTATTGTGAGTAGCATTTACAATCAGATCTCACCATGACTTACTGTGATGCTGCGTTCCATTTGAATTCGGAACTCCGAGGTCCTAGCTGGAAATTTCAACTCAAGAAAACGGAGGAATCGACACAACCCTGACCTCAGAATTCAAGGTGACAGAAGTGAAAGTTGTAGTTTTATACTGTTTATTAGTACTTGCATCTTATTTGTGGCTCATTAAATCAGCCGTACACACAATACTGTCCAACTTATCTGTGGATGTGCTACTACAGTTTTATCCACAAACCACCACATAATATGATGTTATTGCTAACAATTAACAGGGTTAGAACTGGATTTCATGCTTAGTCTGATTATTTGTCGGATTTAAGGTAGTCCAGGCTGAATGTAAGTGAACGAAGATAAAGCCCATTTAAACTGAGGTACCTTAAATCCGACAAGTTGTCCAGCTAAGCAAGAAATCTTTGCTTAAAGAACAGGTCCCTGGTATTGTTAAATAGCTTTCTGACTGGTTGAACTGCAACACGTTTAACTTGGGTGTGAAGTCATTCATTCCCAGTTCCGAGTTCCGACCTACGAGGTAAATGGAACACAGCATGAGTATCTTTTGCTGGGTGTGTATTACTAACACTCTTAGAACTGTTCTGCATGTCTGATGTAGTTGCATTATATAGTTAAATGGCCACTTTATGTTGAAGCAAATCCTGTACAATATCAATGTGCAGAATACATAAGCTTTGTAAGAGTATTTTCTGTCAGGTATGTGTATTCTGTTGGTGATGTATTTGACCCTTTGTATTGTTTCGTATGTGTTACATAGCTTGCTGGCCACTTGTGTTGATCTACATGTTTTGATTTGAATTGCAATAATACACATCAGGTATCAGGTATTCCTGGATGGCACAGTTTTCTCCTGCAGCTCAAAGACATGCCGCTTCAATTACACATGGAATATGATTGTGTGTGTATGTGCCCTGTATCCTCTGAACAATGGCCAATGTACACCAGCCTTTTTTGCTATGCTGCCTTATATGAAATATAAAATTACAAAATATATGATTGATAGAGCATTAGTTCCGTCACTGGTAGTTATTAGTTATCATTATATTTAAGCTGTGTGTGTGTTGGGGGGGGGGGCTTGTATATACAACATACAAGTTATCTTTATTGTCATTGTACAAGTACAGTGAGATGAGATTTGGATCATCCTACAGAAGCCTCGCATATAGCAATGTAAAAATAAAAATACATAATATAAAAGTACAAAAGGAATATTGCACATGAATTATTGTACATGAGATAAATTATTGCACCTGAAGAAGGCAGAGGTTGAGAGTCTGCAAGACAATGTTTATGATCAACAGTATTGCAGAGTATAATGGATTACACAGAAGACAATTGTGATACTAAGATGAATGTGATAGCAGTATTGTCGTACAGTCAATAGGGGTGATTGTATGATGGTATATTACATTGTGGGGACCAAATGTCCCCACAGTTGTGATAAAAACCTGTTGTTTTGACGATGTGGGGACCAACTTTTCAGTCCTCACAAGGGGAAACTCAAATCTGTGGCTGCAATCAAAAAACCAAAAATGCCAAAAGCCTTGTATTTTGGTGATTGTGTGTGTGTGTGGGGGGGGGGGGGGTTGCTTAGATCACATTTGCGGATCAAAATGTCAAAACCAGATCAAAGTGTGGTAAAACCAGAAACTTCCTTACTTTTGGGGACATTTTTCAGGTTGCCATTTGGATAACCTCCATTTTCTAAAAATCTATGAATGCAATCAAATAAGTAAAATGCAAAAAGTCCTGTATTTTGTTTGGATACTTCTGGTTAAGGTTAGGGCTGGGTAGGGGTTAAGGGTGTCATGATTAGGATTAGGGTTTTTCCCATAGAAATGAATAGAATAGGTCCCCATTTTGATAGGCATGCCAACATGTGTGTGTCTGTGTTTGTAGAACATTACATTCATTTCTTGTATTTATTAATTGGAACTATATTTGGTTTTTGAAAACCACCATATCTTCGAAATTCCAATTACTTTTATCTAAGAACTGTAGAAAACAACCCCAACAGAAAGATTAAATTTAGAGCGAATTCAAATTTCTGACCTACACATAAAAGCCACCTTCAGTGCCATCAAATCAGTCAATGAAGTATGTTAGAGGAATTACCACACTTGAATGTTGAATGAAAGCTTAAAATTATATATAAAATAGCAATGTATTACAAAAGCCCATTTTAAAAATAATGGAAGGGCTGAATCAAATCATTAAGTATGAACCATAGCCAGAACCTTAATATAAAAAACATCTAAAAGTGAAATATAGACACTACATGTCCCCCGGTGAAATATGCTATTCACATTCAAATGATCCATATTCTGTATTATCTAACAGGGTAATATAGGCTTGATAACATAGCTGGCAATAATTCTGGCAACAGGCTTTCTGAAAATACAGAAATCAAGTGCTGGGCCAACAGTAGCCTTAAATTTTTAAAAATTCAGAAGGAAGACATCAAGACCTTAACTCCACTTGCATAGCTTTAATAATATGAATCACTGGTTCAGTCATGAGAGGAGGCTACATATTTCAATAATTTTTTAAACTGATTTTGCAAGAATTGGTCAGGTGGAACTTTATAATAGTGTGAAATAAAAATGTTTTAAATCATATTACCACTGGGCTGTTGAGCAAGGCCCTTAACCCCAGCTGCTTCTGGGGCCCTCGATTAGCCGCTATCTAATTTTTAATGCTGTCATACTGACAACACAATCCTCCGCGGTATACGGTATTTTGATGGTATTTTCAAAAGCAACATTATTCTGGTATTTCGAAATCTCGGTGATAAAATTCGCCAGGGGGAATGGGGGGTGGGGGGGGGAGGGTCACATGATGAATTTCAAATGGAATATTTTAACGGGGACCACCCAACCCCCACCTTATTAACCCATTTTGTTACCAATATTTCCAGATACCGCAGAATCCCATATTATTCCACCCAATCCTGCCCTGGGTACTGCCTGACTCAATATATTTTCACTTCTGTGTCGTTAGAGCTGGCACTTAAGGGCCCATCTGCACTAATTCGTTTTCGTTTAGTAACGCAATAATTTTCTTCCGATTTAGCCTTCTGTACGCACTACCAGAAACTGAGAAAAATGTCTGCAGACGCAGATCTTTTCTTTCGGAAACTCACGTAAAAAAATTTTTATTCATTAGTGCGGACGTAGCCTAAATACATAAAATAAATAAGGCAATGTAATTAACAGATTTGTAACAGCATATCGATGCAGGATGGACTATACAGTTCGTAAGATTTGTATGGTCAGCTTGGCTCAGGTGAAATTTGACCCCTGTGTATCCCGCTACGTACATCGGCCATCAGACATTCCCGTAGACCCAAAGCTCGGTTGATAATTTCCAAAGAAAATGTTCAATTGAGAGGTGACAAAATCTATGTTCTGTCAGTGAGCCAGGTGGGAATGAAGCGTTAAATGTTAAGGGAGCTCACTCATTGAGAAAGCAGAGTTTCGAAACCACTAAGGCACGATCTGAAATTACTATCCCAGTCAGGAAATGTGTCAGCCTCTGTGTGAAGACTTGACTTGTGTACAAACTAGTGATTCTACCTGCCATCCTTCCTCCTCAGTATGTGCTTCCAGCACATTCCCATTGCTTGGGAGGAAACACAACACTCAAAATGTACATGGTGCTTTAACAACTTGCAGTGTCACCTCCATGAAGATTGCATAGTGGAACTGCCAGTCTGCTGAAGGTGACTTCATCATTGTCCTCACTATACACTCAGCACTTCATATCCTGGCTCTGACAGAAACTTGGATCTGCTCTGAGAACACTGCTACTCTGGGTTCTCTATCTGCCAGCTTCTCTTCCTCCCTTACTCCCCACTCTATTGGATGGGGAAGAGGTACATGTTTTCTCATTTCCAAGATCTAAAAATATACTGATGTCTTTGCTCTTTGTAATTACTCAACATTTGAGTGCCATACAATTGCTATCACTAACCTTTCCAGACATATTGTTACATTTATCTCCATTCATAGGCTCAATAGAAAACTTTCTTGAATTGGATATGCTGTTATGAACCATTCTTGGTGGTGGGTCACCACAGATCAACCTTGGGGGCTTGAACATCCACCTCAGTAAAGCACAGGCTTCCTAACCCTTCTGCCCTCATTTAACCTGACCCTGTTTCTGCACTCCTCCCACTCACAACCTCTCCCACAGCCTCCAACATAGTGACCCACCAGATTCAATGAGATAATCTCTCTCAACTTGGCACCATGAGACTGTTCTGAGATGGACTGACTTTTGCCTATTAGGCAGATCTCAATCTTTGCCCCCCTCCTTTTCTCTCTATACATAAGACCTCTAGGTCCAGTCATGTGATCAGTCACATGGCTTCTGCTACAACTAATATGCCAATGACATCCAGATATGCCTTTCCACCCAGTGATACCAGATCTTTGCATGGTGTTCCAGGAACCGATGGGTAATGGATGATGACCAGCTGTTCTTTGTTGAACACATAGCAGCTATCTTGAAGGCTTGTAGATTAACCCAATGTATGGATGATCAGTAAAATCAGGCCTTATTCATCTGAGTATGCAACTCAGATTCTAGACTACTATAATAGCTTGCATGGTCAAACCGCTAAAAATGCAGTAGCACGTCTATTATTCAGTCATCCAAAATGCTCTCATGTTACACTTTGTCTCTTTTCATTGGCTTCCTATAGGTTCCCTGCATCAAGTTTAAGCCCTTAGTGATAGTTTTCAGAACCATCAATGGGATCGCACCCAACTCTGTCAAGATGCTCATTAAGACCTACATCTCATCCTATTTTGGTTAGCTAGCCAACACTGCCTGGAATCCCCTTGACTATGAGAGAAGTCTCACCCTAGACCAGGGGTACTCGACCAATTTTACCCAAGGTCCAAATATCAGCAAAGCCACTACTGTCCCTGAAAAAAAAATTCAGGGGTGCCAGTTGAGTACTCCTTGCCCTAGACATTTTCCATGAGTGATCTCTTGTTGGTAGATCAAGCTGTCAAACCACATCCACTCATCAGATTCCCTCTCAGCCTTCAAGCAACATCTCCAGACCCACCTATCTTGAGAAGACCTCTATTAGCTCTACTCTATCGTCATTTAGCTGGTCTCTTGTGCTCTTAGTGTTGCACTTATTTTGATTTGAAAACCTGTATTATTTAAGGTCTAGCTAAGTTTGAAAGATGTTGTATAGCTCTTGCTCTGAAACTACTTGCACTAACCTATTGGTATTGACTATCCTAACTGCACAGTTCTGGACAGCTGTATTCTTGGAATCTTATTTGACTCGCTTATACGTCACTTTGGACAAAAGTATCTACTAAATAAATGTAAATATTAGTGACTTTTTTTTTTCTTTATCCAGCCTAAGCTATTCACTACCCCCTGCCTGACTCTCTTAATAATCTAAATATGAGGAATTAATCATTGAGTAATAGAAGGAAATTATGGGTTCGATTTCTTCTCCGTTTGTGTGACTTGTTTTCCAGTGTTTAAACTGTAAATGGGGGCTTGGCTTTGATTACTCTGGGTTTTCTTTCAATAAATATATATTATGAATAAATTCTGATGAATAACCTTTAGAAAGCAATATTTTTAATCTTAATGTGTGTAAAGCAGTATTAGTATTAGCTTCCTCTGTCTTACTAATTGGTATATCAGTTGTCTCAGATTACTTTCAAATGGCTGTCAAAAGCAATTCAGTGCAAGCGTTCATTGGCTGCCTGAGCACGAGGTCTTTGCATTGTCATGATGATAAATTGGCTGTAGTCGTTCAACAGAATCAGGGAGAGAGCCAAGTGGTATTCCCCAGGAATGAGAGGAAGGGGTAGAGGAGTGAATTATGGAAGTCTGGGGTGCTGGATACACTTTGGTCATTAAGATTATTGAAAAGGAATCTACCTTACAAAATCCAAAACAACAAATGTATGCTCCACCACTGTCACATTATATTATATTAACCACAAGTCTTTTTGTTCCCGGCATCCCATGAGATCCTCTTTAGAGTATTTGTCGGCTGTATAGTTTTTCCACAGAGTAATACGCATCCAGCAGAAGATAGACACAAAGTGTGAGACAGAATGCAGAATACAGTGTGAGACGGAATACAGATGCTAATCACACAATGCCACGCGAGGGAACAGGGTAATGAAAATTGTGAAAAATGTGTTTCTAGATATGGATATGTATCACTAAACAACAAGATCAAAAGACGGATGAGCAAGTCACGGTTCTCTGTGCACCACCGAAGGGGCAGAGTCTTCCAACAAAGCTAACTTTTTATAGCTTTACAATGATATACTGTTGTATGACTGAATGCTTTGTACCGGTCACACTGAGACCATTCAAATGAGACCAAACATGAACATGTACACGGCTTGCTTTCACATACACGAATTCTGCATGAACTTGTGCGACCTGGGTCAGGAGAAAGCGGCAAGAAGAGACAGAGCGAAATAAGGATGGATTTATGAGCAGAAACCATGTAATAGCCTGCCTGTGGGCCACTTCGCACTTAGTGGGGGTTGTCGTGGGTCCAAAGGACATGCCAGAGTGAATGTATGAGTCCAGACTCATAAGGTGGACTTGACAGTTCTCCCTGAGGTAAAAAAAAACAATGCAGGCCCAAAGAAGTCCAGGATCACAGAATCCTGTCAGAGGCAGCGACCTCACAAACTTTACATTGCTGTTTGTGGTTGAAAGGACATCTAGTATGGGGACTTTAAGTGACATTCCTGCTATTTGCAGGTGATGTTTTTTGCCCATATCTGACCTCCAACACACTTTAACTGTGGGGTTAATGCTGAGCATGAAGCAGTAGGGTGAACAGGGAGAGACTGGCCTTAATGAATTTAAGTACCTCAAGATTTTGTTCACAAGTGACAGTAAAAGGGTGTAGGAGGCCAGTGGATTTGCTGTTTTATGGGGACTTAACATGTCTGCGGTGATGATGTCATCAGACAGGGCTCTTGGGTTAATGGTCAATCTATTTCTCTATCCTTACCTATGGTCATGAGCCGTCAGACAAGGCCATGAGTGCAGCTGGCCAAAATCAGTTTTCTCCACAGGGTTGCCAGGCTCATTATCCGTGACAGGGTGACAAGTCTGGAGATCCACAGGGACCTCAAAATAGAGCCACTGCTCCTTCAGATGGAGAGGGCTCAGCTGTGGTTCAGGCATTTTATAAAGATACCCCCTGGTTGGCTCTTAAGGAAACTTTTTCAGTTAACTCTCACAGGGCAAAGGTCCAGAGACAAACCCAGATCACACTTATGGGATTTATATCTCCTACCTGACTTGGGAATGACCGGGAATCCTGAAAAAAACGAGCTGGAGTTCATGATCATGGAAAAGGGGCCTCTCTGTCCTACTCAGCACACTGCCAGTACAACCCTCAGAGGAGAAGCAGTATGAGGAAGATGATGATGCTTATGATGACAAATTCCATAAGTAATAAGCATTATTGCATTCATTTTAAAGCACTTTTCCCCATTCAGAGGTGTGGGTTTGTGTCTCAAAGCTCATGGGTAAAATTGCATTGAAAAATGAAATGTAAACTGTAGGAATGTGTGCTAAAGTTAATTACATAAAATTTAACATTCTTGAATTTATAAAGTAAACATACATGAAACATATATACAGCTGCACTCATATACATCTATACATACATAGGGGAAGATGGTGGTGCAGGAGGTACTGCTATCGTTTGGCAACCTGAGGGTTGCCAGTTTGAGCCCTGATTCCTCCTGACCCATCAAAGTGTCCTTGAGCAAGACACTGAAGCCCAAATTGCTTCCAGTGTGCAGGTTGGCACCTTGCATGGCAGCCTCTGCCACCGGTGTGTGGACGGGTGAATGTGAGGCATGTATTGTAAAGCGCTTTGAGTACTCATAGGAGTAGAAAAGCACTATATAAATGCAGTCCATATATAGAAACAAAGCGAAAGAGATCACAAGTCAGACCACTGGTTCACAACTCTGACCATTTTATATTAAATAATGGTGCCAGTTTCATAAGTTTACAGGGCTAATGAGAACCTGCTTATGAACTATAGCCTAGTCTGCTGTTTTTTATGTGTAGGGGATGATTTACAAAGTTTCAGAAGGTTGCAAGCCTAACTTTTGTATTTCCAGATATAATATTTGATTATCCAAACACTATATCCAAATTATTTGAAAGTGGCTCAAACCAGAATCAAAAATGTGTTCTGTTATTTTACTATAATTATTTAAATTATTTTAAAATGCTCTATCATTTACAGTTGAGGTCAAAATATTGGCACCCAATTACAGTGCCAATAATTGAAGTAATTTTTCAGTTCTTCAATTTACAAATTACAAAAATTCTTAAAATATAAGAGAAATAATACTGGCTACTTCGAGAAGTACTTGAATTTCAAGCAGCTGATTCTACCGTACCTGAAAATGGAACTCATCTGTCATCGGCTAGAGGTGCCCACAGTATATATTTAACTCATTCCACCAGTTTTAACAGGGAAAAGGACTCATTCTCTTGTTTTTCACCACTGTATGCACTGGAATGAGCATAGAGTTAAGCGAGAAAACCAAAGAATTATCCGAGGAGATCAGATGCTAGATAGTATCCAAGAGTGGACAATAGCAGATCTATAAGACCATCTCTAGAGCCCTTGGTTTCCATGTTTCCACTAGGTGTAATATTAAGAAGTATGGACTTACAGCATCATGGCCAACCTCCTGGATATGACCACCAGAGAACCATGATCAAGAATTGCAGTGAGAGTGAGGAGAGCAAATTGATCAACTGCTACAAGATTTTAGCTAAGCTTCAGATATAGGGTAGTTTGAAATTGCATCATCAGTCACCATTTCACTGAAAAGTGTTATACAGTAAAAGACCCAGGAGGACCCAACTGCTAAAAAGGCAAAAGAAAGCCGGACTGAAATTTGTCGACGTTCTATCAAGTAACGTCAGATCACATTTACATCCAAGGTCTATAGTAAATCATATACAGTGATCGAGAGACAGCAGGAAGCAGTCGTAGTAGGATGACAGTGTGTGTATCACAATACAGTAATGTACAGTGCACATGGAAAGTCTTAGGATGCTTGTTTAATTCTGTAACAATGTTGCAAAATTATTGGTTTCATAACAATAACCATTGACAAGCAATGTTTAATATATCTGCATATTTCTTCTACACATTTTTTTATTGTCATAATATTTTTGACTGACTCGTTCAGTTCTGTTCTTGCCATTTTGCTATTAATTGTAATTTTAATCATTTACTTCCAAAGGGATTTTAAAGACAAACGGTGTTTTAAGTTATTGCAAAGTTGTTACCAATTAAATATAACACCCAATGAGACCGTCTGTCAATGAACTTTTTATTTCAGAACAGCTCTTTTGTCTACTTGAAATGAATGTTTTACAAAAACATACTGGTTGTCTCTAATATAATATATATTTTTGTGAACAAATGAATAAAGTAATGATTTTTGTTATAAAACCAATAAATTTTCAATATTCTTACTTTTAATCAATTAATCAAGGGTCCCTAGACTTTCTGTGACCACTGTATATGTGAAGGACAGCTACAATAAGCAGAAATGATACAGATACCTAACCTTACTGTACTATTTGGTTACTTAAACAGAAACTTACTGTACAATAAAACACTTTGCCGCAATTTCAGACACTCTCTTCTTCCTCAGCTCCGATAGTTTGTGACCCTGCATGTCTTTTGATTTCATAGTGTAATTTATGCCTTATTTCGTGTAAAAGTTGAAGCTCAAAATCTTTTTGTTCTACAGTTTTGTGATTTTTTATTTACATTATTATTTTCTGTAGAGTACTATGTGTATATTATAGTACTGTACTTAATGTCTAAATGTCTCCCCTGTAACTATCTGGATACACACAATTGACTTATTTCTGGTTTTTCGGGTCTCAAACGCCGATGCAAGTCGGCAGATACCTGTAGAGTTAAACATACCAATGGAAGAGACAACATTAGACCTTTTTGTAAAGGATCCTAGTCCTGTGGTTACAAAAACAAATGAAGCCATCAAACAGTACGCCTTCCCTACAGTCGAACACGGAGGAGGTTTAGTGATGCTTTGGTATTTCCTAACCGCTTCTGGTGTGTGCAAGACCTAATGAGATAAAGCGAATAATAAGGCATTTTGGAGCGCAATGTGCAGGCCAGTTTCCGAAAACTGTGTCTCCACGCCACCTTAATAATCAATCCCTCACCATTTATCGACCCATCTTGACACCCCTATTGATCACATCAGCACTGGGACTGCCTAATGTCAGAATATCTAACCAATTCCACTTAGAGGCTGCAAGTCAGGTCAGCACATTTGCTTAACAAGCTCATTTTGTGCGACACAGACCTCATATGGCACGCATGCTTTCCAAAGGAAAATGCCTAGTAACAGTGCATGCTCTCTGTGTGCCCATGAATAGTCAACTTGCAACATGACTACCCCAAAGGGGCTGCCACCACTGCCTGTTTGACGGAAGAGGTGCTTTTACCCCCTGAAGAGGCGATCACAGCCCATTTGCCACCATCCCTTCTGTGTATTTTCCCCCTAGTCCCTGAGTAAACCTTACACGTCAAGGGGTATTTGTCTTCACCCTTCTCTCCCATGCCTCCTTGCCTCTACACTGGATCTCTGACTCACCTCAGAGACTGGAAACAGTTTATTACTGTATAATATTACATCGCCAGCCACCTCCGTTTTATCTGACGCAAGCAATTAGTCAGAAATGTAGAGTCATAGCAATTTCAGAGAAATATTTTCACTGGATAGGAATATTGCACATCAGTTGCAATTCAAGGATCAGCTAAAAGTGGTCTGTAAATAACATAACACACATACACCCCGAAACAATACAATTACTCAAAGTAAATGCGCAGTATTTGTGAGAGAGATCAGATTGTAGATGCTCATCAAACAATACCGTGCTCTGGCTACAGAGTAACTCCCTGACTGTACCTGGATTCTTCTTCAAAGCTCAAAGCTGAATGCTAGGTAATGTGATTAAATAGGGCCATAAATCTATCAATAACCAGATATTAAAACTTTTTTTCCAGCAGATATGGCAATAAATCTTTAAACAAAAAGATCACATGACTGACAGTACAGAATCAAAAATACCATATACGTACAGTATATATGATGAAAAACATGAATGAAATATGACTGGGGAAAATGTGAACATTAATATTTTAACATCTACCCATATTCCAACTGCTTATCAGGGTCTCTGGGTAAATAAAACATAGTTTATTATAATTTTCAAATAATTTAACTGGGGATATTTGAGTTGCCAAAGCAAGTTTGACATCAAGTTTGGCGAGTATGAGACCCAAGGTTCCATTTATACTAATCTTGGAGTCTTATGACCTCAAAGCTGGTATGTTCTGCAATGCACTGCATTTTTAATACTGATATCATCATACCTTGAAAGGCATGACTTGAAATAGAATAACCCGAAGGCAAGATAATGTTATCTAGTCTAAAGTGAAGAAAACAATTTTAAAGATTTTAGAAGCCCACACTTAAAAATAATCAAGATTACATGTTAAATGATTCCACCATCATGTCTTCCTGCAACATATGAAAAAAACACAACACTTAGATTGAATTATTAGATACGAATTCTGATGATATCTATGAGGTAAAAGATGAGCTTATTGTATGCATGGTGTGACAGACTGGAAGATGCAAATAAGGAATGATACTTGACAAACTTCTCAGATAATACACTTTACTTACTTTGTTAATAAAATTTGTACACAGGCAGCTACACTAATGTAGGCAGATATTTGTATATTTATATGAGGGTGACACAGTGACTCAGTGGGTAGCACTGTAATCTCACACTTTCAGGGTTCAGTGCATGTGGTTAAGGAAATTGGCCATAGCGTGTGACTGTGTATTGTTCCCTGCTTTGGACAGACGTTTCATCCAAGTTGCTTCCCTGCCTTATGCCCTGAGATTTCTGGGATTGGCTCCAGACCCATGATGATCCTTTGGCAAACTGGCAAAAAAAAGCAGTATAGAAACTAGATGGTTGCTATTATGATGGTCTTTTATAAAACGGAGTGTCTCTTTGCACCCGGGTGAAAAGAGTCGCATGGTACCTATTCTGCGATTTACTCCCCGCCCCCTCACTCTCCGCCCCCCGGCTTGTCAAAAACGTAAACACGGTGACGCATGCATGGTTGCACGTCACTCCGGTGCTGGATGTGCCAAAGTGGGATACAAATATAAAAGGTAGGGTACATTAAACACAAAATATACCCTTGTTCTAGTTATAGTTAGCTAGCCGAAGGTACACGCTACTCCTGCTAACTAGCATTAGCACTAGCTACAGAGCATGAAATTAATTTCTCACAATGGGGGGTAATGCCCCTCTTACAGTATGTGTAGTAGACAGGGTTGCCAACTTTGGTCAGCTGGCTTACATGAGATTTTCAATTCGAGAGAAGCCTGCACCCGCATTTACATGCATGTAACAGTTTGATTACCTTGTAAATAGTCTATAGTGTTTGCAAAACATTTTTGATGTAGCTAATTTTAGGTTTGTAATGGAATAATATAGATTTGCCATAAGATTTCTTGCATGAACGTGAAAGTCTAAAAGCATGAGTGTATTTTAGGGGCAATAAGAAGAAAAAAAAAACTTTAGTGGATTCAGAAGCATTAGCCATGGAATCCGGCAGACACACAAAGTAGATATCAGTGCCTCTGTAATAAAGGGCTTCTGGCTTCTGATGTCCAAATCATGCTGAAAACAGGCAGGAATTCAGAAACCGGGAGTCAATCAGGAACACAGCAAGTCGGAGGTTCAGTCCATGAGCAAAGTTCAGAGAAGGTCCTTATATGTCCCTTAGGTTAATTGTTGGAAGTATTAAAAAAAATGTGAGCAATAAATAAAAGTATTAATAAAATATTAAGAAACACCAGGGAAAAAGGCTGAATTTTTTTATTGCTCTTTATCTCCATGGAAAGTTTCAAATTTTAAAACCAACCACTCTAGTAATGACTGACTTACACCTGTGCAAAAAAGCATAAAAAACAAGAAATATTTCCAAAATTTTCCAGGCATTCAAACTTACTCTAATGCCAAGTTAATCCAACTGAGTTACCCGAAAAGAAACTAACCTCCATACCGCCACACAATAAGCAATAAACAGCTGACAAGTCAACCAGAAAGATAAAAAATAGCAAAACACATCCCCAGAAGCAAAATATTTCATACAGAACACTTGAGTAGTTCACTGCACAGCAAAAGTGAACAGCCAGGGTCCCACACAGCAAAAGAACGATGTTATGCTTAAGGTACAACTGAATAGTTCAATAAAAGGCAGTGAAAACAGTGTTTACACCCTGTAGCCACCATAACCTTGGGCTGTATGCCATTGTCATGGTCCACCTAAAAAGACACAACAGTCAGCCTTAGGCCAGAATGGAACAGGGCCATAATGCAAAAAAACTTTCAATTAAATTTTGCCTACATATATATAAAGTACATATATGAATATGTAAAGTGTGTGTGCATGTGTGTGTCTGTGTGTGTGGATTATGTTCTATATGACCAAATGTTCCCCACAAAGAGATAAAAACCTGTTATTTTGATGTTGTGGGTCCCCACAAAGATATGTGATGCAATCAAAAAACTAAAAATCCCAAAAGTCTCATTTTGTTTGGTTACTTATGGTTAAGGTTAAGACTGGGTAGGGGTTAATGTCGTCATGTTGCGATTGGAATTTAGAAATGAATGGAGTATTCACAAAGATATGATTACAAACCTTTTTGTTTGTGTGTGTGTGTGTGTGTGTGTGTGTGTGTGTGTGTGTGTGTGTGTGTGTGTTACAAATCAAGCAGTGACAGGTAGTGGAGACATATTTCAATATATGTGCAGCAGAAGATTCTATGCAATGACAGTAGCTCCTATGGGACAAAGAATCAGACAGTATTCTGACAAGGCGTGTTGTCAGGAGGTCAGTGCTTCAGCAGAAACATTCTTAGTGACAAGGGGCAGCCAGAAACACAGGAGGGTGATAGGCACCCAAAGGGGATAGGAACAGAAGGGTGATACTGCGAGAAGGGGGACAGGGACAGAAGGGCGGCAGGAAGAGATGGGGGATAGAGACAGAAGGGTGATAGGGAGAGAAGGGGCATAGGGAGAAAAGGGCAAGAGGGACAGAAAGGGAATAGGGACAGAAAGGGAATAGGGACAGAAGGGGGATAGGAACAGAAAGGGAATAGAGACAGAAGGGTGATAGGGAGAGAAGGGGCATAGGGAGAAAATGGCAATAGGGACAGAAAGGGAATAGGGACAGAAGGGTGATAGGGACAGAAGGGTGATAGGGAGAGAAGAGGGACAGAGATAGAATGGCAATAGGGAGAGAAGAGGGACAGAGACAGAATGGCAATAGGGAGAGAAGGGCAATAGGGACTGAAGGGGGACAGTGACAGAAGGGCGGCATGGAGAGAAAAAGGAGAGGGACAGAAGGGGCATAGGGACAGAAGGGTGATAGGGACAGAAGGGGGACAGAGACAGAAGGGCGACAGGGAAAGAAGTGCCCTAAATTATTGGTTATGAGTCCCACTTAAACTGATGGGTAGGTTAAATGTGTGTTTCTCAACCCTGTCCCCGGGGACCCCCAGTCATGTTTTTGTTCCCTCCCAGTTTGGTTCAACAAAACCTTGTTACCATGTCAGAAGTTTTTAAGAAAAGTTTATTGCCCCATGCCACAGACACGTTTCAGCGTCAAGCCGTTATCAATGTGTGTTATGGGGCAATAAACTTTTCTTCTTCAGAGCATGAGAAGTATGTTGTGAGTGCGGTTCCTTTTTGGTATTTTGCATTT
>JAODJU010000036.1:6574417-6605670 GCA_026776725.1 Gnathonemus echidnorhynchus | reverse complement strand
CCCTGACCAGAAAGGCAGGTTGGAAGACAGATGATGTATGTTTGGATGGATAATGGACATGTATCTCGCTATCGGTGCTAAATTTCAATGTACTTCCTTTGTCGCTCCACGTGTGACTTTCCTCATCAGTATCATAAACAAAGTAAATAAGTACAAGTAAGTAGGTATGTATGTATGTCTGTATGCATGCATCTATCTATCTATCTATCTATCTATCTATCTATCTATCTATCTGTGCAAGAATGCTACAGCATCACTAATAAAAATCTTTAATGTGTAAGCATTCCAATATTCATACCACATGTAGCTTAATATAATCACATTAAAAACAGATAATAGGAATAATTTTCAGACAATATACAAGTCTTGCAATGTTAACTGAGGTACCTCCTTTTATAAAAACGCATACGGTCAGATTTATACCATACAAAACTGTTTTGTTTTTTTTTTAGTTTTTTTTGTCGGCTGCCCCTTACTGCTCTGTTGAGCATGCTTTTTGTGCATAATAAAGCTTGACAGGAAACGAGCAGCAAGATGCGAGAAATATCTGCATTGCTGTAAGACTAGCTCAGAGGGGCCTGATAAGGGTAAGACAAAGAGTCTCTCAGCTGTCATCTCGTTCTGTTTTATTGGCAGGATCGCATGAGGAAGACACTAAAACACAATATCTGATATAATAGCATGGCAGAGCCTTTGGTTTGTGGTGTAAGTTCCTTCACACTGTCAGGGTTAATGTCAGACACTTTTCTCCAGTTAACATGGCATAAAGCAGGAATGTTCTTTCAGTTTTTTCTGGATTTTTCTGGTGCTATTTCCAGCCACAGATGGCAGGAGCTGCAAGGAGCGGCTGAAGTTCACCTACACGCAACAAAACCTGCGGGACTCGCGGCCTTTGTTTCCCCCATGCGCCGGAGCTGGTGCGGCGCCACCAGGGGAAAATTGGACGTCCAGCTCTGGAACAAACGAAGGAGGCGCGAACCTGACCCGCCTCCTGTCGTCATGGGCAACGGAAGGGCGCCGGCGAATAAAAGTGATGAGCTCTCAGCGCTGACCAGGAGCGACGCAGAATGCAAACACTGCAGTATCGTGCGCTTTGTAGAAACTTGGCCAAAAGCCGACAATCCGGACTCTGCGGTTGCAACGTGCATGAAGACGGAAGCGTGAGCGAAAGCAATAAAGGAAAGGGATTTTCAGACACGCCATGATACAAGCGCAGGTTTGCGACCCAAATGCAGAGCTGCTCTCCATAGGACTAAGATGATTTATGTGCGATTCTTGTGGCTGTGTATGACCCCCCATTAGCAAATGCGGCAGTCGCAACAGTGATAATACATTCTGTGGTCAGCAAACTTACCACTGCTTTCATCGCATTTCCTGGGAATTTCAATCCATTTTTTTTCCACGTTTTTAACGAGTTTGTGTATTGTACCTCAAGAGAAAACAGGACTTTCTACTTGCCAGTACTAAGGGGGCTCTGAGAAAATGTGACTATAATCTGGTGCATTTCATTCTCACACGCAAACCCATAATTTAGAGGTTACTAGACGCCACCAGGAGTATGAGGATGTGGATTGCGGATGAGACTGCGGAGGCGCTGCGGGATGGCTTTGGGGAGCCGGACTGGGACATGCTCTCAGAGCTATATGGGGAGGACCCATCGGGACTTAGCTACTGAATCAAGGATTACAGCCACTTCTGTGTGAATAACACATTTCCCACAAAGGGAATGTGCTGTTTTCCCAATGAATCACAAAGGACAAAGGTCTGGGAATAGGAAGGAGATCAGGAGAAGACAGGAGACACTGCAGAAGCAACTCAGTGAGGGGAAAAAAACGCTACAGGGACAGGCTGGGAACATTTGTGGTCTAGGGGAACACAGCCAGCGCTAATGAGCTGAATCTGTTCTTCAACGGGTTTGACTCTCATGTACCACACTGGCCCTCCCTCAACACCACCAGCTTCTGGGAGCCAGCTGGGGGAGCTTCAGTATCCTCACCATCTCCATACCCCCCACTACCACACAGCACCCTGCCACTTGCAAAGACATCCTGCCTATGTCACTTCCCAGTGTATCTGTCTCTGTTGACCAGAAGAGGCCAGAGCTGGGGAAACTGCATAACCAAGGCCATGGGGCCTGATGGAATCAGCCCCAGAGAGCTGAAGACATGTTCCAGCCAGCTCTGTGGAGTCCTTAAGTGCCTGTCCTCTCACTTTCTGAACCTGCAGAAGTCACCCGGCTGAGTTCAACAGGTAGTGCAACATGTTCAACCACATTCTCCTGGATCATGAACTACCGGACCAACAGACTACACTTTGTGACGCTCCAGGACTGTGTCTTAAACGGTGGTCAGCGACACTGAGGCACCTGAGGGAACCATTCTGTCTCCCTTCTTCTTCACCTTCTGCGTGACAAACTTCCAGTGCAACACCAGCTCACGCCACCTCCAGAAGTTCTCTTATGATTCCTCCATTGTAGGACGCATCAGCAATGGAGATGAGTCAGAGCATAGGAGACTAGCGGAGGAATTTGGCTTTTTGTTGCAGGGAGAGCCACGTGCAGCTCGACATCAGCAAGACAAAGGAGCCGGTGGATGATTTCTGGCATGTTAAGGATCCCCTGAAACCAGGCATCGTCCCGGGGGAGGAAGCAGAGGTGGTGCATCGCTATAAGTACCTAGGGGCCACTTGAGCAGCAGACTGGAGTGGGCGGACAACACAGTGGTGCTGTACAAGAAACACCAGAGCAAGCTGTACTTTCTGAGGCAGCTTGGGTCTTTTGATGTGTGCAGCAAGCTGATGGAGATGTACCATGCTGTGATCTGCTAGGGAAGCAGAACCAATTTGGATGATACCGAACACCTAAGAAAACTCATTTGATCTAGCCAGTGCATCACAGGATTGATGCTAGACTCACTGCAGGCAGTTGCAGAGAAAAGAATGGTGGCAAATTTGGAGCACACCGTGAGCAATTCTGTTCAGCCCCTACACAAGAAGTTCTCATGGAGAACCCTTAGCTTCCAGCTCATTCCACCACTGTGGGCTAAGCACCGCCTCCTACCATGCCTGGTCCTGACTGGCCGCCGTCATACACGACAGGACATGTGACACCCTAAATATCTATGCACGATTATGTAAATCACACACACAATCTACCTGTTAATTCATATTTCTTCATTGTTTTCCACACCTTTGCACATGTATTGTCTTAAGATTTCATCATGCAAGCTGTGAAATTTATGTTCCTTGCTGCTCCAGGCAAACAAATTTCCCCCTGGGATCAATAAAGTATATCATCTATCTATCTAATATAAGCACAGTTAGGAGACTGAGGATTAGACTAGAAATAGATACTGAGTGGTGGGGGTTGTAAACTGAATGCTCTTACTAGGGTGAAGCTGAACTAGTTTTCCCTTTTTATAAGAGAAAATTCATGGGTAGACCTTTGTGAGGATACAAATACAGATGCACTTGCTCAATGCCAAAGTGTTGGGGAAACTGGTTTGCTTTGCTGTATTTACATCCTGCGCCAGGGTGGTCTATCACCGACGAAAGGCGTCTTCACTGTCTGGTACAATTTGCATGTCAGCAGGGAAGGAGAGGATTGCAGCGGCTTTTGCAAACAGAGGTCCTCTTGGCTGGAACACGCATCTGCAGGCAGGTTTGATCCTCAGACTGGAACACGTAGCGAGGAGAGGTGGAAATCGATGCAAAGGTCATGGAGGAACAAGGAGGTTGTGGCAGTAATTTCCGGGGCAGACGACTGAGACCTGGGAAGTTTCAGCTGATAGGGAGAGGTCTTCCTCACAAGACTATAACCTTGTGACAAATGTATTCTGTGTCCTAGCTCATCTCCCCAGTAACTCAGAACAATGCATGTTCAAAGGATACTTCTATCAATTTGCAAGCAAAAAGATCTGTACATTTCTGCCTTGTGTTATGAAAAGTACTAAGCATTTTCCTTCCTCTGTGCTGATCCCAGAGCCCAGCAGTTAATTCTGCCGCCTGGGAGGACAATATGGCAAAAAAATGTATCACAATACTTTTTTCACATCGACATTGATGATCATTACAATATAATTGAAGTCATTCTTTCTTCACGTCAAGATTCAGTTTTTGCTTACAATTCCATTAGAATTGCCCTTATACAGATTCAGAACAAAAAAAAGGCAGTATCTATTTCTAACAAATTATAGAGAAATAAATATTTTTCCTAAGGGTGCAACACAAGAAAATGGCAACAGTTTCGCTCTGTTCATAGGTTTTTTTCTTTGCCTCATTCTGCCACAGCAATGACGTATTTCTACCTTGTTTATTGACAAAATCTCCTTTTTTAAAGATGCTGTGGTTGCTGAGCTGTCTCTTTCTTTAATTGAAGTTTCCTCTGAAGGAGAGCTTATCTCGTCCATGATATTACCGAAAGAGTAGCATGTGGCGTGCTCCGCTAACTGAATTAGCCCTGCAATCCACTTCTTGGGCATAGGTTGTCCGAGCTTTAAGGCTACAATATGAGGGTAGCTCAGTATAGAGAGGGGCAGTGGCACAGTGATTTCCCCCCATAGTCCAAAAACATGGTCAGGTGAATGTGATTGTGGGCGCTTGTGTGTATCTGTCTGTGTGTGTGTACAAATTACATTGCGAAAATCAAATGTTCCCACAATGTGATAAAGACCTCTTATTTTGAGCTTGTGTGGGCATTTTTTGGTCCCCACAAGGGGAAATTCAATTTTATAAAAATCTGTGAATGCAAAAATGTTAGACTGCCAAAAGTCTTGTATTTTGTTTGGTTACTAATGATTAAGGTTATGGCTGGGTAGGTGATAAGGCTGTCATTGTTGGGATTAGGGTAGAAATTAATGGAGAGTCCCCACAAAGATATGAGTACAGGTCCGTGTGTGTCCGTGTATGTGTGTGCTTTATGATGGGGTAGAATCCGGACACCCATGACCCTGCATAGGACAAGTTGGTACAGAAAAATATGAATGGGTAGATGGATGGACAGATGAGTCAATATATCGCTCAGTCTAATCCCCTTAGTAAGTTTCATCATCCGTGGAATTTTCCCCAGCAGCAACCTGGTTGGAATCCATAAAGCGGCCCACTACAAACTGAACCGCGTCAGACCTGTGATTGAGAAACACTGCTGTAGACCATGACGTTCTTTTGGACTGTCAGAATGCTTATCTGGTTTTAATGGGACCCTGTCCCAGTTTTGATCTTCTCTAACTGACCACTACTAGCTTGTTTATATGAACAATGAATCCTTTGAGTCGACCATACTGAAATACAAGTATATGTTGCCTTATACTGTTCTGCAGACTATTCACAGCTATACAAATCAGTCAAGCCAGGTGAGCTGTCACAGCTGACAAAGACTAAACACCGTTTATACTGAATGCTGTACTTACTAGACCCAGGAAGCTTGATCGAATTAGTCTTATTTGTCACTATTGCTTTGGCTTCCTGTTAAGTTTTATATTGATTTTAAGCTACTACTACTAACCTATAAAGCTTTGAATACCCATGCATAAAAGTATTTGTTCCATACAACACCCCCCCAATACGCTTCACTCTCAATAGACAGATTATGTATTAGTTCTCAGAGCAGAAATTTCTACATTCAACTACAGAGCATTCACTACAGAGCTCTGCAGCTGTGGAATAGTCTTTCAGCAAGCATACAAGATTTAGATTAGCTGTCAGTCTTTAAGTCTAGGTTAAAACCACACTTGTTCAGTTTAGCTTGCTGGGACACCAGCAAGTGTTACAGTCTGAGGCGTAGAGCTGGATGGGGACCAGTATCAATGACTTTAGATGAGCTGCACTGTCAGTGCCAGTTGCAGTACAGCTGTAAACTGTGACCTGGGAGAAAAATGGAACATGAGCCCCCCCTTTCAAAATTTATACTTAGGGCCTGGCTATACTAGTTAAATGATGAAATTTACGCAGTCTCCAAATATTGCACCCATCATGCACTGCAGTAGTTAGCAAATTCCACAAAAATGCTTTTTTTGTTAAATGCATGCCTCGACAACATAGTGTGACTACGAAATATCACAAACTATTAGATTTCAAAACTGTTTTAAGTATTGTGCCAAATATTTTTTGTGACTCCCACCGTAATGATAAATGTATAGATAGAAATGAGACATATTAAAGTAGCATGTCACAATCTTATATATTATAACATTTGTGCCTTAATTCTCATAAAAGTTTTGTATACATGTGAGATTTGCAGTGGGGGGAGACAGGGCCCTGAGGCAGCTACCCCCACTGCCTCGCCTACCAGTCTGCTCCTGGTCAGTGCTGCCACTTTTACTCACTTTGCAAGTATTGTTCTAATGCTGACATTCAGCGATTCCATATGCCTGTGTCTCCACCAGCTTCTCCCGCCTACTTATCTGCCATACCTCGTCCACCTAGAGCTTCAGTTACGACACTCACCCTGCTGTCTTTCTACATTCCTATGAAATGGACACCTACTAACATACTTAATGCTAATATTAATTCACTGGGGGGTATCGCGGACGTGTGTCCATTTTGCTGCTGGATTTTATGCAGATAAAACTTTAACCAGTAATAAATTTCACACTAGATAAATGGGGGCAGGAGAGGAGGAGGATCATACGACTAGAAACTGATCCCCAAAGAATAGGACAGGCATGCAGTTAGGCTGGTTGGTGCCCAGTGGCAAGTGGTTGAAAGTCAGATAGATGGTAGAGAAGTATAGTTACGCATTTATGGCCTGTATCTCTAAGCTCAATTGTATCAACAACTACCTCAATACCAATAAAGCAGTACTTACAAAGTGCCCTATTTAGTAAATACTACAGAAGCAAAACACAAACACGAAACAGTGGCAAAAGGTGATTCGGTCAAATACTGTGGTGTGTCAAATACTTTGGATATTTGACTAAATATGCAGAATATTTTGGTTTTGTGTCTAAGCATTTCTGTAAATCACTAAAACTGCTCCTGCAATGTAAGATACAGTGCCATAAAACCCACCATCCATCTTCAGTCCATTTATCTACCCTGGGCATGGTCACAGAGCCCCCTGGAGCCAATCCCAGGGAAGCAAAGGGCACAAGGTGGGGGCACATCCTGGACGGGATGCCAGTACATCACAGGGCATATGCAGTGTGCTCACAGAAAGTCTTGGGACACTTGCTAAATTCAGCAAAATATTATTACTTCATTAATTAAGTAAAACATAGATTTCAAGAAGTAATAAACTGAATTGTTTTCAATTTATTACAACTTGAAATGTGATATACAAGTTTTGTAAATGCATGAATAAAGTAATGTTTTTTGTTATAAAACCAATAAATCTGCTATTTTTTTTACTTAATTAAGCAAGCATCCTTTCTGTGAGGACTGTATCTTGAGATCAGGGTCCAACCCATGAGACCCTGCAGCAGTGACAGTTAAGGGCCAAAACAATTGATTTTGTAATAACAGCCGTATAATACAATGAATTTTAAATACATTCATTCCTGTTTGCATTGACCACATCCAGTAGCCAGACAGATAACATTACAACAAAGGAGACTATCACAATACCTTATCATATATACATTTTGGGGGTTTGCATGAGGGAGAAAACGAAGGAGAGAACAATTTGTACCTGTGGAATGACTTTATTCTGAACAGTTTCAAGCTAAAATTTGTAATATCATAAGACTTAATTAAAATCATCTTCCTTGTTTAATGTGAGAACAAGCTGTATCTCAAAGGTAGTTCAAACACTTTATCATTATTGTAATATAACAGAAACTTGGTTGAGAACTGCAACTAAACACAATACCTGTATTCAAATATTACTGCCCAACAATGGAACCAATTTTGTTATAGTAGATGATTTAAGCCTATAATCATTATCTCTGGTAGCATAGTCTCCATTAGCGACACTCTTGCATACTAATGAAAAACTGTGCACAACTCATTATCTATTGAAAAAAGGCTGCTATTCTCCATGTTGACCGAGCTAGTTATTGTACATTTGCTAAGATACATAATTTGCAAAAAAATGCATATGACAGGATTCTAATAAGTTAATACCAGCAGATCCCTTCAAGCAATGATAGTTAGAAGTCAGCTAATAAGCCAAAATAGATCGATTCCTAATTAGAAAACCACTGACAAATGATGCAGAAGAATGAGTCCAAAACCACTTTGTCTGAAATATTCAGCCCTTCAAAACTAATGCAATTTATAGACAAATCAGACATTTGAAAGACAAATTATTGCACATTGTAAAAGGACATTCATTGAAAGGCTAATTAAAATGGCCTTGCACCCTTTTTCTAGGATGCACTTGCACAGTGCAAAAAAAAAAACCGCAAACAACATAGGAAGTTCTTTAAACAATAGCTATGGACAAGTGTGACAAAAAAAGAAACGTATCCCTTTGTCAAAGAACACAATAGTTCAACTGTCACACCCACATTCCTTTCCCCCTCGTTCTCTCCGTTGTGTGGCTCTAATGAGCCACACCTGTTACTCGTTACTGTTTAACCCTTCCTCTCATTACAGCCCATGTGTGGATCACCCCAGGTGCCTCTCGTCTGCTCCCTCGTCAGTGGTGTATATAGTGCCTCCCTGTCTTAAGCTCCCCAGTCCAGTCATTGATTTTGCTGCTTGCTTGTGCTCGCCAATTTGCCCTGTGTTCTCTCCCAATTCACCCTACCCTGTTTTGACCCTTCGTGGTCCTTTTCCTTTCACCTGGTATGTTGTGTTCTGTTTGAATAAAGCCCCCTTTGCTTTTCGCGATGGCTGCCTTTGTTTCCGTCCTTCCCGATATGTGACAGCAACCATCAAGGACATGGAGGGAGATGTGAAATCACTGTTCACTGAGAAAATTAACTAACTGCATGGTTTGTAATTAAAGTAGATGTCCGATTTTATATCGCTCAGGAGGTTGAAATACCAGTGCAGCCTTGCACTGACTTCGCATTTGGGACCAGGACCACCGGACACAAGTCAATCTGAGCGTATCTCGATATTATAGCTGTCCATCACAAATACATTACTGTATGCATACTGTATTACAAGCTCGATATGGACATTCTATGGCTGGCAGTGCTGCCCATTCTCCTGCACCTGTCACACTAAGTGATACACACACTAACGTCCTACTGTGTACATATTCTGGTGTTGCTCAATCAGTACTGATACATCATTTGCTATGGACCTTGGATGTAAATGCTTTCAGACGTGACTTGATCAGGCGTAACTCAGTGTAAGACTGTATTTGTTTGTTATACCGAGAACAGGGCAGTGTGCGGGGAATGTCTTTCATGCAAAGTGCTGCCAGGGCAAAACAAGTGGAGCAGAGATCTTCAAAGCACTTCATGATTTTTCAAAGGTTGTGGTATACACCCGGCTCTTTTCATTGCTTTGTGAGAGACAAAGAAACAAGCATATTGTGTTTCTTTACCACCCAGAAGAAGGGCTGATAGATTATGGCAAAAAAACATACTCGAGATTATTTTGGACAATATTGAGATTACACAGTTATTTAATACAATTACTCATTGAAATTGGAAATGTCATGCATTCACTGAACTTTAAAAAAAACTTGTCTTTTTAACAGTGGATTTCCTTAAATTCCTTATAACACAAGACAAAAATGGGAGCATCATTGCAAATGAAAGTGAGGCAAAATGACAGCTTTATCTCAATCTTTTCATTCTCATATGATTTTGGCTTCCAACGATCTTAACTGAGATTAAAATCCGAGCAGTTAGGTGATTTTCTTGTAAAGCGGTTTTGACGGGTGTATTTCAGTCACGATCATTTATTTAAGACCTTCTGGTTGAGCAACACCCTATTCACCTTGGTACTGTGTTTAGTGGCATGGAATGGTTATCTAAACTGGCCTATTTTACAGATATTTTTGTTGAATTGAACAAGTTAAAGATGGCAATGCAAGGGCAAGTTTCCAATGTCATCCAACTGTATAATAAACTAGATTTATGAGGGAAGTTAAAAGGTGGGGAGCACGAGTGGGTGTTGAAAACTTTCCTATGTTCCCCTCCATGGAAGAGTATAAGGACAGTGCTGACAAAAGCTGATTTGCAGCCACCTGGAAGCCGTGTTACATCAGCGTGAGAGGTATTTTTCAGTCTGAGCACTTGCACTGTGATGACAAATGCATTCCAGTTCCTTTCAGTGATAATGCAGGAGATGGCTAAAGCTTAAACTCCACAGAGGGGGATCAGTTCATTGGATTATCACCAGACTCAGTTCAAAAACACAGCTTTCAATCAGAGCCCCTAGTCCAGTTTTCGGACAGTATGTCAATCAGAATTTCCACTGCTGGCTTCAAAGGCTGCGAAATGTTTCACCTCTTGCCACCACCTACCTCTGTGAGAGCGGATCCTCCACACCTGCCTATCTAAAGAATAAATACAGAGGAAGTCCACAGCCAGAAAATTACATGACCACCTCTATCCACGACTATCGCAGTGAATAGAGAGGCTGTCTGCAGATCTTCATGGACAGATATGAGTTTTATCCTCTTTTACATCTGGATTTTTATTTATTTGTTTGTTTGTTTGTTTATAGGGTGGAGGACTGAGGTTCAAGATTTGCCAGTTAACCTGGAACCCAGTGTCAAAAAAAAAATACTGAAAACCCCTCCCTGCCAATGGAAACTGCATTTGCATCTGCTAAGTTCTTATGTATCACCTGAGCAGAAGACAATTCTCCAAAGGACAGCTATATTTTCTTCCTACAAAAAAAGAAGTACTATGCAGATTATTTGCTAAACTTGACCATTTTATTGCAGGTGCAACACTTCTTTATAGTGAAAACATTTTGTATAAGCCTAATGTGGCAATATCTCATAGGTGCGTTTTTACAATAGAATATTGTCACTAGGTGCTCTTGTTGCCGTTTCAGTAGACGCACAATCCTGAACTTTGACAGTGATAAAGCACATGGACACGAACTACAGTAAGTCCCTCTAAAACCAAACATTATTTCCATTGGCTGACAATATTGTGATGGATTACAGACATGATTGGTTTAGGAACAGTAACATACTTACGGAATATAATTGGTGTGTTCAATAATTATGTCTAGAGTCTCTCAGTCTCTAGGGCGCACAAACGTGAATGTCTTTAAAAGAACATAGAGTTGGTTAAATTGTACTTGTAGATATACTTGCACGATAAAGTAGTTCACATACTGGTATCATCTGTGTGAACCTTTGCAGATATTGCTGGCCAATATTTAAACCTTATCAATATTCACAGTTAGCAGCACAAGAGCATAACAACTAAACTAATGGAGATAACTGAATTGGATAACAAGCAATTTTCCATAGTGGGGGAAGACAGATTTCGTCAGCTCATTCACCACTTAGAAGAGGTCTCGAAGTACTGACCCACGAGATTATGTATGAGATTTTGTACTGGTCCACGAGATTTGGTACAGCCCGAGATATGTTTTTAATCCATCATTAAATCTGGACCACAGATCAAACTTTCATTTTCCACCGAAAAAAAAAAACGATGTACCGTCATTCCGCTAATCTGTGCTGGTTATCTTGGCAAGTTTCACTACCGGCAACCCTCCCAAAGCCCCCTCTCTCGCAGTTGGCAAGTGGCTTAGAGGTTCTCAGTATCCGTATATCGGTATTGGCCAAAATTTCCACAGCTGTACTCCACTGCTATTACCGATTAACTATGCCAAATGCTCAGGGCTAGCTGTGCTATGGAGTATTGAGCTCCTATCAGGGTCAATCACCCTTGCAAACAAGAAATAAAAGGATTTATCATTTTAGCCAGATGAAACCTACCATCTTATATTGGGTGGAAACAATTCAGGACTGTGTCAACAGCAGATAATCACATTGGTGACAACAGGAAAGACAGTATTGACTGGAATGCCAAACTCAGAACTGAAACAGACCGTAAAACAGTTGGCAAGTATAAAACCAAAACAAAACTGCAGAGCAATTAATCAGCTTCTGTGAATCCCATAAACTTCTTTATTGCCAATACTCTCTTCAATTAACCAAAACACCCTTAAATTAGGACATAACCAACAACTAGAGAATAAGGATCAGATTTATAATGACAACAAGGCTATACAGCTTCCAAGAAATGTATTGAAACCAATTTGATATATTAGGCCTAAATTATTTGGTAGAGAAGAAGTGGAAAGGTACACAAAATTCTGAGAAATCACCCAAGAGTAATAAAAACATTGATCAAAATGAAAGGGCAAATTAAATCCAAGTGTGCTCAAAAAGGTGAGGTGTAATTTTCAGAAAAGAAAAACTAGAATCATATAAGATAAAGATTTTTCAGAAACTGAATCACAAATTCCAGAAAGGAAGCAAGCACTGTGAAATAATAAATGAATGTTCCGATTTCAAGTAGACATACTGAAAAACATTGATGGGCAAATAATGACTGATGGAACACAGATCAAGCACAGATAGACAAAAGACATTTATAACCTCTATAACTAAAATATTTTATGTGTTAAAAATGGAATAGCATTCTCTAATGGTCAAATTAGCCCAAAAATCACTGACACAAATAAGAACAATCCATTGAGACTGCAGCTGAAGAAAAATCAATCATCGTGTTGATCAAATTATCCCAAAAATATGGAATAGTGTGGCACAGACTACGCAAGGAAACTGAAGTACCTAGGGGAAAGACAGCGGTACGCGGGGGATCATACAAACTCCAGAGCAAGAACTGCAGGTAGCAATCAGAATCAGAACATTAGAGGTGAGAGACTCAGTGTTACACATTCAGCCATTGTGCCAGCGACTCTGTGCACTATATACCCTGTCAATATGTCTTCTTTGTTGCCCTGAAGCTTGAGATAAAAAACATACTTTTTATGACTTTTTCACTTTCATTTCAATGTGGCAACAAAAAACAAAACACAGCAAATCATAGTAAAATATTCTTACTATAAAATTAAAAATGGAAAACTAAAAAAAAACTTTTCTGGGTAACTTTACACACCTAAAGGCAGTTGTTCCTGTGCTCATATTTAACTCATAATTTTCTAAATTATGCACTTTTCCGCCTGCACCTGAACTGAAATGGCACTGATTATATCAAATAACAGATTTCAAGAATCATAAAAATCAATCGTTCCTGTAGGATTTCCCTGAAGCCTTTTCTTGTACAGTGTGTGCGCAGAGCCGACCACAAGTAACCAGGAGCTAACAAAAACTCTTTGGGGCCTAACTATTCAAAAGATTTTTAAGGCCTTTAGTGTATCCTGGACCATAGTGAGGGCCATGACCAAGCAGTGAAAGAAAACAGGCTCTACACACAGTGGAGCCAGAAATCAAAGACTCAACCCTAGAGGTGTCAGGCAACAGTGTGACCCATTAATCCACTGTGCCATTCCCTCCAGTCAACCAGAAAGTGGAAAAATCAATATTATTTAAAACAATTCAAGAACTGTGGCAGCCAAGAAGGCACGCAAGACAAGGGTGCAGGCAAATACTCCTTGAGGCACAAGGTTTTTTAAAAGAAAAAGTGGGAAAGTATACAAAAACATCAGTCAGGAAGCAGCAGTCCCTTCAGGGCTGTCACTGGCACTATTGCAGTATAGATGACACAGCTACATCCAGACACCAGGCTTACTTGCTCTAGACAGATTGTGTTTTTACTTAGTTTTATGTACAGCTTTGTTTAGGTTTATTGCACCAAACACTTATCACTCATCGCAATCGACAGACACTCATAAACTTAAGATTACAGTCTGTTCACTGATATCATGACTGATTCAAATTGGCCCGGCAAGATCTTCCAGTCTGGGATATGAAACAGACTGAGAAACCGACCAGCTCTGCCTAGCATCTCGCTGTTGAACGTTGAGTCCATGGAACCCAAATTTTGGGCAAGGATGAAGTTCCAGTAGGACATAAGGGACTGAAACATTGTGTGTCTGACTGAGACAGGGCTAACTCCACAGCTGGACACAACCGGTGTGTCCGGTACATCCAAGGGAGGAGAAACTCGTATTGCCATGAACAACAACATTCCTGCTTGCCTAACCTGGAGCAGCTAACAATTAAATGCTAACATTCTATCTCCCCCGTGAGTTCAGTTCAGTCATCTTTACTGCTGTTCAACCTTAAGGCTAGCTTGAGAAGAATGCCAGACCTCTACAAACACATTGATTGTCTGACAAGAAGAGAAGGAACTCAACAACTGATACTTGTTATTCAAAGAAGGTTGCAAAGCAAAAATCCTCCTCCATTTTGAAAACCCGACCATGCCACCATCTTCCAACATAGAGCAAAAGATGAAACAGGGAGATCACATGCTGGAGCTGCAACTGGACATGTTAGGGTTCATCATTGACAACATAACTGCATTTATGATCATCAGATCAGGCATATTGTCAACCGAGTGGAAGAGATCATTTCCAAGGTTAAGAGCAAAATCTTTTCTAACTGTGGATGGACAAAACCATTCACGACACACTGAATGCGTGTACCACTGCCTATAACCCAGGCCTGGTCACTGGATGCTGTTCCCACTATAAGGCTGCCTCATGTCCACAACGGAAAGCAGTGAAGGGGGCCTAAAGGTGGTATGGAGAAAAAGCAGAAAGTCACCTTGAGCAGTCCAACTTGAGATATATGTGGCACATTCTTAGGACAATCCAGAAACTTTCTGACAGGCAGACCGCAGGTTGTCCAGGTGAGCAGCCACACTTCGTTAAGCCTCACACAGGAAACTCCCCAAGGTTGTGTTCCGAGTCCCCTGCTGTACTCTCTGTACATGTACAATTTTATTATATATAAAGATGGCTCCTTGACAAACGTATGCTTGTGAAGTTGCTTGGGAAAAAAAAGTCTACTGAATTAATACATGTAAATGTAAATTAATATTTTTAAAAAGCTGTGGGCATGATTTGAGCTGCTGCTGCTAGGTTCTCCGCATGGCCCCCTGCTGGCTAACAGCTGCCCTGACACGTTCATGACTGGACACGTTCATGACTTGCGAAAGGCTCCCTAAGCTATAATAATAGCAACAATCACACTGCAAAGTCCTTGTCCAGATCAGGTCATCCTACAAAAATGAATTAGTGAAAAAAAACAGAACACTGATCAAAGAGGCAACAAAGCTAACCCCTCAAACTGATGTATTTAGTCGCACCCCACGTCATGCTCCTCCAGCAGACCACAGCATAGCAAATTACACTTCTACCATGGACTGCTGAAATACCCCCTGTAGCCTGCTTCTCACATTGAAAGACCTTTGCCTTCTGAAAAAGATTTGCTTGCTCTGACCTTTCTTGTATAAAGCATCTGTATTGTCTATTATTTAAGTGGATCCCTGGGTACTTATATGACGGCACGACATCTTCTAGCAGGATGGTAACTGATCTAAAATGCTCCCTGGCTCCTTTGTCTTACTCATGTTAGGTTGCAAGGAAGTTCGCTATAAGCGTCCTGAATGCATCTGACAATGGAAGAATCATAAGAGATTTTTTGTTGATGTCACAGCTTAGAGATGTACTGCTCTGAAGATGGCGAACAGAAATGAGAACAGGACAGTTCCCTGAGGTGCTCCCATTCTGCTCACCACCTTCATTGACAAATAGTCCTGAAGCCTCGCAAATTGTCACCTTCTTGTTAGGTAATCAATGATTTAGAAAACTGCAGCGTGTTCAGCTTGTTCCCCACTTGGAGAGGATAGATGGTTTGGAAAGCACTGAAGAAGTTTCAGAACTCAGTCCTGACCGTACTGCCCACTGTCTAAGATGGAGCAGGCTCTATGGACCATTTACATCGGTACATCATCAATCGCTATAGGAGTTTGGTCAGCAAACTGTTGGGGTTCTGGTGATGACTGACTAAAGGTCTAAGCTGTTTAAGTACAGGCAGCCCCCAGGCGACAAATGAGATCCCTTCCCTAAGTCTGTCTTTAAGTTGAATATGTAGTCAATTCGGAAAAATAATACAGCACGTAATGATTATTATTATAATACAGTAATAATAAAAGCTGTAACAACAAATGGTACTGTACTGTACCTCGAGCTTCACAGTGTTTTTACAAATACTCTAAGTACTGCATGCATTCATTATTACGAACCACTGTCTTTTTAACTTTTAACATGATGGGCTTTATGGCAGTCCGTTTGTAAGAACAAGTTCGTAAGTCGGGCATTCTTAACATGGGGACTGCCTGTAACAGCCTTTCCAATGTGTTCACAGTATATGATCTTAAAGCTACCAGATCCATAGCGTTTTCACAGATAGGGCACCGTCTGCAAGCTCGAGAAGCTGCATTGAAATATTCCACAAAGCCAGTTGGAGCATGCTTTGAGCGCCTTTGGGGTATTCCCATCCGGACCCACTGACTTACCTTTTGTGGGGTTTCTCCAGTGTTACTGTTACTTGACGCACAATCATGAGCAGCCTTTGGTGAGGGATGTTGTACTCCATGGCAGTGCTTCTCAAACCGATCCTCGGGGACCCACAGACAGTCCACGTTTTTGTTCCCTGCCCGTCCTATAATGTCGACTGTCTGGCAAGGAGCTGGGAGGGAGCAAAACCACGGACCGTCTGGGCATCCCCAGGGACTGGGTCGTGAAACACTGCTCTCTGGCATGGAGACAGGAAAATGTACCAGGATGGAGATAAGGATGAGTGATGTGAAGTGCGAGGGCGGGCAGCAAGAGCTGGACTGGTAATAGGTGGCGCATCTGCTGGAAAACAGGTTTAACGCATTGGCCTCGTCCATTATCTGACGATCTGTAGGGATACAGTCATTTTCTTTATTTTGCCCTACACTTCTGTTGAGATATTTTGACCGATCTTAAAGGTGCCTGGCTTATATGTCTGCAGCTCGGTAACAATGGAGTGGATCATCTTAGTTGCAACCAAGACATGGGGGCATTCATAGCAAGAACAACGACCTGTGAAAGCTCGTTAAGGCAATACGGCTGCAATTCCTCAACTAGAACCTCAATATTTTGATTATATACCGGAGGTTTTACAGCAATGCCTACCAGATTACTGCTGACAGAAATAGTGAGTCCTCTTTTCATCTTACAACTTTAACTCATATTTCTACCAGCCCGTATGATATGAAAACGTTCTAGTGCCGTTGTGAAAATGGAGAGTGTTTCAACCACAGCATGAGGCTACAGTAGCTGTACACCCCATAGCTGCTGATTAAACACTCATACAGTTTGTTCACCAGGGACCTTACACTGCAGCTGATGATGTAAGTCAGGTAAAGTCTGTAGGATTTTCTCTGATTCCTGAAACGTCCAGAAGTGGTTTATCGTCTTCAGATCTTAATTTTTCCATGAAAAAACATTCGGCATAGTATTAAATCAGACTGTAGTTAGTCAGTAGTAGTATGTTAGGCTATCATGCAGCATAGCCTATAGAGGACAACATAAATATGTGTAAAATATACAATTCACAGCTGGGTTTTCAATCCCAGAACAAATACCACTTTTTTCACATCTACACTCTTTCAGTATGTTAAACTGAAATCATAATATTTTCTCATTTTACAGTCTTCCACATAACAAACACAATCAGATAGCGGGTTGCTTCCAACTCTCTGTTTACCCAATTGCAAAACAAAAATCAAACGGCCAAAATAAACATGGCCTGTTCTCTGCTTGTGGTTCTAGCATCATTTTATTTATATTTTGTGTTTGTAAATTTTTCAGATTTCCATTATTATTTGCTGATTAAAAACAGCAACGCTTTAAACTCAGCTTTTGACAGAAAATGAGAAGAAAAACAATGACGTAGCAACGATTGAAAAAACCTTTTGATACCGGAGATAAATGGTTCAGGAGGAGCTGTTGAAATAAGACGTTAAGACATGGTGGCCAGCTTGGTGCTGTATTAACTGCCGTTTCATACTGGAAGTGCTAAATATTTTATGAACCTTGAATACCCAGTGCATTTTCAATGTATTTGTTATTTATTTTGTTTAACTGATCAATGCTAACTTGTTGCAAGTCATAACTCACCTACTACAGTTCTTGCAACCTTTGACAAATATTCCAATAACATCACGACGGCCATTTCTCAGGTGTGTACACAAGTTAATCTTTTAGGCCTAAAACATTTCTGTTCGGGGTTTGTTTACAATGTACTGAAATTGTGTATCGTCACTCACCAGTCTTTTTTGTGTTTCCTTGTGGAATTACAGCACAAACACCCAAAGTGTGCATCTTTAAGGCACTGCTTGTTAAAGAGTACATGGTGAGTGAACATCAAACACAATCGAATCATGTAGTACACCTTAATGGAGTTTTAATGAGGTTTCTACTTATTCAGCCTTAAAATTAAGCTTATATTGTCTATAAATAAGATGATTGTTTCTTGTGTGCTTTTGTCTGAGACAACAAAGACAGGACCATCACGCTGAAAGCTGAAAAAGAAATAAAGATGGTCTCATCTGCCACAAATGAGAAGGACCATGGGTGAGTATATCAGTGTCTTGATTGAGAGAGTGAAAAGCACTGCTGTTTGGGCATAATAATGCTTTGGACTTCAGCCCTCCATCAGAATTCAAATCTACATTTTAAGTAATCCAGAAAGTGTTCTTCATCCTAGATGGACTGAGGCTTTCAGCAAAAGCCCTGAAGAAAAACAGCAACTGCATTGCCCTAGACTGCAGAAACAAGCTCAGAAAATCATTAAGGTCTGTTGCAATAATGTTTCAGACACTTGCTGGTAGGATTTTCGATTTTTTACATGAAACTGAAATTAAAATTAATTTGTTCAGATGCTAAGGTTTAATTAAATGTAGCACATCACGTCCAATTTAAGCAGTTATGGTTAACTGAATCAACAACAGCAAATTATTTTCAGGTATTTTCCATCAAACAAATTTAATTAAAATAATCTGGTCTCACTTGATCGAGAACAATTATAATGTAATGGTCAACAAGTTATTTCTTCTGTGTGTCATACGTATTTAACTGCTTTTTTGAGTGTCAGCCTATCACGCAAATACGCTATTTTGAAAGCTAAATTTAACAATGATACAAAAAAAAAACTATTGTCTCTCTCAGCAAATAGGGTAGCTGATTTTTCCAAGGGATGATAGTTTCTATGTATGATTGATGCTTGTTTTACTGGTTTTCTAAGCTTTTATCTTGTGATTCGCATTAGTTTGCCCCATATTACATACCCTTTGACTTTTTTCTTGTTTTTAATCACGATTCGGAGTTGTTTGCCTTTGTTTGGTTTTTGACACTTTTCCTGTTTAGTGGACTGCAATTCTGGCCCCTCATACTTACACATGTGACATTTAGACTAATAGCGGCAAAAAAATTCCTCAGAGCATGGATAAGCTTAGTATCAATGAGTCAATTTGCATATCTTTACATATAGCCTCTTGTGTTGAATATAGACAAATCCTCAGAATTAATCTATTATTCGACACTACATCTTTTCTACAAACTCTGTGAATTTTAAAGACAATTGCAAAAAGCCTTATATTTGTAACATGAAAATAACTTGAATGAACACAAAAAGTATAGATACTTGTCGTCTTGAGGGAAATTATTAAGGAAAAACTGGCATTACAGATGTGACATTTTTACGTTACGAATGTGACGTGACTGAACCAGTCCTCCACAGACTACAGAAACCACACGCTTGCATGGTTAGTTTTTATATGAAACAATTCAAAAAGTAATTAAGAAAAACCAACCAATGAAATGAGACTACCCTTTAAACCCAAACTCCTCACATTCTAATGAATGTTTATTCATATAAATAAAACAACAGAATAAATTTAAATTATAATATACATCAGAAATTACTGCATATATGTACATCACTTCTTTATGATGTAAAATTAAAAAGATTTTTTTTATTTGATCAGAGCAGTTACATACAGTGAAATAAAGACATCAAAGAACATTTTGAAAATACTTTTGTTCCTGTGTTCACAGCTTTATTTTCCCATAGTAAGGTTGACCTTTGCATGGAATTACTCTGTTTCTCCTGCACTTATATCTTTCTCCTTGCCCCATAATTACAGCTGTGTACCATGGCTGCCACAGTGCCTACGAGATTCTTGAAATGCAAAATGTAAATGATAGTCTACGTTTATGTGTAACTTGTTAAGGATAATGCATGTGCCTCAAGAAAACATGGTAACACTTTAAATGAGGGGGCACAAGTAACTTAGTAACTCAGTTACTACTCAAGTACAAATCATGAACAAAGACAGTAACTGCATAAAATACTGAACCGTTATAATTGATTAATGATGGGATCATTATGTAACTAACACAGACTTTCGGGTTAATTAAGTCATTGAGTAAAAGTGTACTGCTACAGTATTTGTGCTCCCTCAAATAAAGTGTTACCAAAAAAAAAATTAAACTTAACTTTTTATTGCAGTAACTGAATATTTCTAAAGTAACTGGGTATTTTCATGTGTGGTTTCTGAGAACTGTGTCAATAATGATAACCTTCAATTTAATTAAAAAAAAAAGTGTAATCATTCTGGAATTCAGCCGTGTAACATTTTTAAAACTAGCATATATTTTACTTTTCCACAGTCGATCAGTCTTTTCCCTGAAGACTCCTGTTGAACTGCAAAATCGTATCTATCCACCTTCTAACTGCCTGTCCAGGTTTGGGCCCAGGAAGTATCGGGCCAGAAGTCGCCCCCCACGCAGCATAAGGTGGGGTTCGCTCTGGCCAGGATGTCAACCCAATTCAGGGAGCACACGCAGTCGTACAGGATGGGCAACGAGACACCAATTAGCTTAAGTGAATTTAGACTGCAGGAAGAAACCGGAGGACTCGGGGGAATGACACACAGCACGGAGTTTCGCTTTTAGGGTTGTGTATCTTGTGAAGCAGTGGAATCCGATAAATGGCACATCAAGCTCCTAATTAATCATACCACTGGGCAATTTAACAATTGATGTTAGTATAGACACAATTACATCGCTGAATGCATTTGCTAAACTGTTACAACCACAAACATGAGCCCCAACATAAATTTCAGAAGTCATCAGAGCAAAGCAGATTTTAGCAGTAAATCGGGGAACGGGGGGGGTTCTTACCACCACACAGAAAAAAAAAATGTTAAATAAAACAGTGTTCTGGCCACAAGCTTGTTCCACTTTTTAATGCACCAGTAAAGCATGTCTAAGATGGAGACCTACAGAGGGTGATTGGTTACCTCAGTATTGCACGGCCTAGAGATATGTCACAGGTGCCTTATGAGCTACAACCATTTCACATGGCAAAGACACAGCACTCTAAAATGAATGGCTCCTTGATACCAAGATCATCAACTCAGCTTCAAAGGACAAACGTGTTACTGAAATCACGAGGGCCATCTGACTTTCACCAGGTGGCAGACAAGTTCCACACCCCCCTTGCGGGCCGCTTCTGGAGGTAACATCGGAAATGACTTCATTTAGGTCGTTTGGACTTTGGTGTTCACCCAATCAAATCTATTAATCTTTACAAAACTGTGGTGATGTAGGAAACGGATTGCTAACACTCGCATTAAAACATGACACAGGTTTCCTACACCATGTAGAGCAAACTAATACGACTAAAAAATGATCTCATGTCGGCTATATTAATGTCTAGCAGTATTTCAAATGGGAAAAATTCTGACTTCTTAAAAGCTTTTTTTCCTTAAAGAAAAGAAAATCCAGAAATATATATGACGCCTACCATCTCTGTTTATTTAATTATAAATGTTTTTTTTATCTGACTGATAAAACCATTAATACGTGAAATCTAAGCATTGAATCACTATCTGAATATCTGTGGTAGAAAAATCATAATTTCTTCCTATGGAAAGGAAAAAAGTAAAACATTTCACAATAAAGGACCACATTGCAATAATGTATCAGCAGTTAAATTATAAACACTCTTTGCATAAAGCATGATTATAAAGCTTACTTTCCAACCCTAACCCTAACCCTAAACCCATATAATGAATGTTTTATAATATGTGCTGTCAAGTATTTTCGGTGTACAAACATTTTTAAATAAACAAGGTATGTACATTTCTAGTGGGAGAATCTGGGTTTACGCGTTGATAAAAGGGAGAGGGATGTTAAGGAATACCTCTTCTCAGTGCAGTAGTCGCCCCTGAGTAGTACCACTACGGTGACGTCAATCGTCCTTAGATATATATAGTTATTATACACAAAACTTAAGGCAGTAACCTTCTTTTTCGCCCTGTCATTTTAAAGTTAAAGCAGGTGAAACTGTTCGTCCGATTGAAAATGTCATTCATGGGGAAAAAAATCCTGCCCAATTTTGCATTTAAGGTAGAGGTGATGGTAAATGTAATTTGTTGAGCAATAACTGTCACTCATCAAACTGTCTTATGGGCAATATGTCTCAAGCGTTTGCAAAAATTAAATCAATCGTGTCTTAAGCCAAGCGTACATTTTGCTTCGCATAATAAACTATCTCCACAGGCATACGTAATTAGCTTGCAAGACCTAACAATGAACTACGATGAGGCATAAACAAGTTCCACAAAAGATAAGGGAAAGAATTAATGTTTCAATTTCATTTAAAACAATTACTCATATTGTTTGCATAAATAATCTGCTCAATTTTAGCCTTTTTATTTAAATTTCAAGTCAAATTCAACGATGAACGACACGTTGTTATATGTTAGCTAAAATATAAGGAATTATAATATGTTTGTTTTTGTGCCTACAAAACGTGCAGGGTTTGAAAAAAAGGATTATGATATTAGTATGCCGCAGGCATGCATCTATTAAAGACTGCAGCAATGGCAGCTTTACTACCAACCTGAAAAGAATACTGCGCATTGATCACCATTCATTTTAAAATTAACTAAAAAAGAACGGAAGTGGTCCAGCTGACACACGAGCAGACGGCTGTAGCATCTATGCAGAATTTTTTCTTTTCTTTTTTTTAAACCTCGAAATGTTGGCTTTACCTTGAAATCCAAAGAGCAAAGCGAATCCCACGATCCAAATGATGTGTATCCAGAAGCTATTCATGTTTTGCTCTTCTCTTCAGCAAGTCTTTCCAAGCAACACGCAGTAAATATCTGGTATAGGTGTCCTGCACGTTTTTCTCCTTCGGCTACGGCCGTCGTATTTTCCGACTACCAGCGATGTTTTCCAAGGCTCTGTCCCGATACTGCAGCGCGGTATGACAACTCAAGAGCTGGCATAAAGGAAAAACAGACCTTCAGCAATCACGTCCACTCAGAAAGCTTATTTTTACAATCTATTTGGCGCTGCCACCTGGCGGTGTTGCGAAAACTGTTCATTTTCAGGCTCCATAATTATCACGAAATGCATAAATACACGAAAGTCTAAATTAAGACAGGTTAAATATTAAGAGCACAATATTTTATTAGCTGTACTTTTTCGGAGGGGGAGGGCTGTAAATATGTCACCTTTACAGCCATCCCGTCGAGAAAGTTGAGAAAGGAGTAAACGTCTGCATAGCCCAATTTTTTCCCAAAAAAACGTTCAATTTGCATTAAAAATATAAACTAATACAAATATATTATTTAAAATATATATATCGCAGAGCATGTATTAATGAAATAACAGTGCAGACCCTAAAAAGCACTGAATTCTTTGAAATTAACAACATAAAGGAATGTTCTGAAGAAACTTTGGAAACCTTAATTTTCTTAATTAAAGTCTTAATTTTACTTAAAGCAGCCCTACTGGAGCCTAGAAATTAACAGCATTTCACTTTTATGATGCACGTCCTACAGTTTGCTGTATAGACTTTCCATATGCTGTACACCTTACAGCCAATGGCAGGACAGCAACAAGACGCCAGGATCCGAATTTGTCGGTAAAATCAATTTTGAAATTTAGCCACAAAACACTTTAAAACCTATTCTTGTTTGATAAAAGAGTAAAATCCAACAAATCAAAATGAAACAAAATGATTGTTTAGCTTTGCCAGATATATTTTTGATTGTTTATACTCTCAGAAAATTCTCTATATACCTTTGCTTGTCACTGGGGCTGTACCTTTGTAATTGTACCTTTTGAGGTACAGAAATGGACTCTGGGGAACATCCCAAAGGGACAAACAGCATTAATGTAACATCACTGGTACAGAAATGTCCCTCAGAGTTCATTCCTGTACCTTAAAAAGTACAATTACCTACAGCTAAGGGTACAATTGGCAGACCCGTGAGGAACAAATTTTTACCCTTTTTTTCTGAGAGCGTACATAAGCTGGTGTGTTTCGAACATTGACAATATATTGGATATTATGGAAAATGTGTGATCTATAAAGATGTTAATGAAACTTTTTAATTGTCATAATCCCCTTTTAGGAATTAATCTTCATAGATTTTGGCATTTAAATAATTTAAAAATGGCATTTGTATAAGTTTATGAACCTTGCTTTATAAATTAATGTATTAGAACATCATTTATCACTTTACATAATAATCAGTTAAATGTCTCACCTATTTATATGACCTCTGCTGTATAGGAGTTTGAGCCAACCATAACTAATAAGGTTTTGCAAATACAATGAAATATCTATGCAAACAACCTACTGCCCCAAACAGCAAATCATATTATTCCAGCTGCATACATAGAGCATGTAGAGATAGTCAAAAAGCTTTACAGAGAAAGCCTTGGAATGCAGAAGATGCCTGAAGAATGCATGGTGAGATTGTTGGTGCTATGCATGGTGATTCCAGCATCTCAGAAATTCCCACCGCAAGGACCGGGTTGGGAAGCACTGGTCTAGAGATTACAGAGAATGACACGATAAACAAAAAACACCCAATCAGTGACATTTCTGTCTCTAATAAGGTGTGAAGACACCTTATTAATCAGAGAAGTCAGAGAAGAATGGCCAGATTCACTCATTATAAGAAGAAAAGGCTGGACTGAACTCTGTGTCTTTTGGTCAAAAGTGGCATTAGCTAGGTCTACTTAAAGTGCCCATTGAGTGTGTTTAAATACATTCACCTGCCACTTGTTTTTAGCCCCATTCCTAGCTGCTTTTTTGGAGTCAGATCCGGTGACTGAGGAAGCCATTGAAGTGTACTAATCTCATTGTCATGTTCATAAAATCAAAGTTGACTTGTGCTTTGTGACATGACGTGTTTTCCTGCTGGAAGCAGCCATTAGAAGATTGCGGCATTTAAACGATGCTCAATTGGTATTAGGCAGCCCAATGTGTGCCAAGAAAACAATATACACATCATTACACCATCACCATCCGCCTGAACTGCTGACACAAAGCAGGTTGGGGTCTCTGCATTTATGCACTTTGCACCAAATTCTGACCCGACCATGTACATCACTGCAGAAATTGAGATTCATCAGGAGCAGAACCTGCTGTGGTCTTCTGCTGTTGTAGCCTCAGTGTCCTCTTCTTAGCTGAGAGGAGTAGAACCTGCTGTGGTCTTCTGTTATTATAACTCATCTGCTTCAGGGTTTGACGTGTTGTGCATTCAGAGATGCGCCGCTCTTGTAAACTGTAGTTTTTCAAATTAGCTTTCCTGTCAGCTCAAACCAGTCTGGTCATTCTCACCTGACCTCCATCATCAACAAAGCATTTCCACAGAATAGCCACTCACTGTTTTTTTTCCATGCACCATTCTCTATAAACTCTCAACTGTGCTAGGGTGAAAGTCAATTAAAGCACCTTTTCTCCTGTTTCCATATTTTATAAAGGTGTCATTTATAAAATATTTTCATAAACTGAAGCTTTTGATCGGTTTCTGAATGATGTCTTTGCATCGAGGTGTTGCTAGATATTTGCATGAACAAGCATGTGCATGTGTAAAGCTGTTTCTAATAGTACATACATAATTGGTTATCTGGTTTTAAATTCACAAGGTAACAGGCAGATAGAGTATTTTTTTCCTTCCTCATCCTTTTGCTGAGTTGCTGTGAGGCATGCTGTGATCACAAATCACCCTTAAGAAAGTAAAAATGGAGAATATGAATAATGAAATCAAAGTACTTGTGTGTTACTACAACATCTTTGAAAAAGAAGAAAAACAACTCAAAGGAAAATAATGAGGTTGTCATTTATAAATTCATGCATTCCTTATTGCAATTCCTATATAAACGAAGGAGAGAAAATGCTTCCACTTGTGCTTTTAGTTGTATGTTAAATGAAGTTGGTTTAATGAAAGGTTTGATTAGGCCTGGAAATGAAGCAATGCAGTACTCCTTAATTATCCGTCATATAAGTTTCTTCTTCCGAAAACTCACAATTATAATTAATCATCATTAACACGGAGTCAAAATAAACATTATTATGTACACCCTACGAACCTCAATCGCACGCATGTTTACATTTGTGAAGTCTATTGTTTATTTAAAGGAGAAACCAGTGATGGCAACGGTCCAGAATAAATGGTGGAATGGACACCAGTTTGTTGGAAACAGGGAGGACCATTTTCCTGCAATTTCAAACCATCCATCTTCCAGCCACTTATCCAGTAGGGGTCACGGGGGGGGAGGCTTATTTCAAGAAGAATAGGACACCAGTAGCACCAGGGAACATCCTGGATGGCAATTTCAAAACAGCAAGCTAACCGCAGATTGAATAACTGATAAATAAGCGTACTACTAATGGAGACAAATATTGTCAAAGCCATAGAACATAATTTAAAAGATATATCACTTTGTTAATAACTCTCTAAATGATTTGCACGGAGACTGCCAAAATTAATATACCCCAAACTGCGTCCATACACGGAGAGCCAGGTCATTTTCCCTGTCAGACTATTCATATCTGATAGGTCGGTCTCTGATTTTTCATTTTTTATTTTTTTTAGGGGTGACGGGATTGGGCCGACTCACCATGAAGCATATAGATGAGATGGCTGGGTTGTGCCAATAAAGGAGAAACGATACAGGAAAGAACCAACACCAACACTGAGCAAGCAAGCATGACCAACCCCAAGAGAGTACAATGAAACACTGGGTAGAATGAGCTTGGTTAGAATGAGCTTAGAGTGACTGTTTAAATAACTTGAGGTACAGGTGATTACTGAGGGCAGCCATCTGGAGTTGGACGTGGTTGTGAAGGACAACGATACTTGCAGCAGGTAACCTGTGTAGCAGAAACTGGACCAGATAAATCTGTCTTATCAAGTCTGCCTTAGAGGGCGGGGTGGTGGCTCTGAGGGATGGGATCTGTTCTGCAAATCAGAAGGCTGCCAGTTTGAATCCCATGAATGCCAGTAGTGGTTCTATTCTGCTGGGCCCTTCAGCATGGCCCTTAACCTGCAATTGCTTTGTCCTGGGTATGATGTTAATCTACATCTAGCCCTGCAAGCAGGTTCTCCAACTTACAGGGAAAAAAATTGTGGTTTGGTGGTAGGATTGGCATTCCAGCCGTCAGAGATACCCCACTGGTGTCCGGCTGCACTCGGATTCTCATCCCCGAGGTGGTTTGTCGTGTGGTGGGTGTGGCGACGTGCTGTATCAGTGTGTGCTCTCTCTCTGCCTTATCAATGCCTTGCAATTATGTATTGTAGATGTTAACTCAAATTGTCACTTTATTTATACGAAAATATGTCACCATTAAATAATGTTCATGAAAAGAACTTTTGGTAACACTTTACTTAAAACAGTCACGTTATAAATACCTTCATACTGCAGTACAAAGCATTCTTATACTGACCATTATAATGCATTATGAAGTGTGCATTATAGATGACAGCTTCATAAAGCATTCATAAAGCATAATAAACATGACTATAATATGTTATACCCTTTTATAAATAGTTATAGACATGATATACTATATAGTATATGTAGTATATAATACTGCATGAATGCATTATAATGCATTATGAAGGTATCTATAATGCATTATGATAACTGCTTTAAGTAAAGTGTTACTGAACTTTTAAGAGTATGTTCTCCACCTAGTAAGCCCAGAAAAAAGCAGGCTAGTCCTTATTGCCCTTGCTGTTGGCAGACTACAGATTTTTGTTGCTCAGCATCTATTTTATCCTTCAATATTGGCTTAAACTCCCCATTTTCATACTTCACCTTCTACTGTTTGCCCTGAAAAGACGATGCCTCCAGGTCCAGATCCATGTCACCTCCTTCTTCATGTCACATGGTTCTGTCCAGCTGTGAAGATACTGACTGATTGACTGCAGGTGTGAGCGTTGATTTTGTTAATTCCTTTTGGGAATTTTTAAGCTGCAAGTGTAGGTTTACAGTTATGGTTTTAAAATAAACTGATAATTTTTTACCCCCGTCCTTGCATCTCTGTTAGAAGATTAATGATTTTACTGATTTGATTTTTGTTGACTTCTGCACCATGTAGGTCAAAAAACAAAATATATTTTTAAAATCACACAGTAAGAGCTTTTTGTGCAATATAGGGAAAATACAGTACAGCTTAACAAAGGAAGCCTGCTCCCTTCCAAACGTGATTAGATGTGGAGTTTTCTGGCTGACTACTAAAGGCTGCACAATGTATAAGAAATTATGAGTTTTTTCAGAAATATTGTTTTGTGGTAAATGGGGCCGGTGTTGTAGGCAGTCTAGAAAATGCAGAATAGAGCAAATGAGGTCAGAACAGGAAGAACTATGTTCTGGGAGAATTGGTTTCTCACTCTGGTGCTGAACTACAGCCAGGTAGATCTATTTCGACAGCTGGGTACATGAGGGACACAGAGGAAATGGGCTCACAATATTGATACAACAATAGTGAGATATGTCTGAACAAATTTAGGAACTGCTGTTCCGGGTGTCTTTCAGAGGGCTGCGGTTTGTTCTTTGTAGGACACTGTATATTTTCTGACATACCGGAACCAATTGAGTTTTAGTATATGTATCTATTTTGATTGGGAAAGGGATACATGTAAAGATATCAATTATATAAGGTCAGTGGCATTTTAACCCTGTATTTTTCTGTCTTGATGAGGGACCTTTCTGCTCAGCTGATGGTGTGTATAACAAGGATATCTGCAATTCTTGACTGCTAAATGTCCAATCATTAAATAGACTTTCTGTATACATCTTTTGCATAAACTTGCATGTTAGACTTCACACTGATCATACGTCTAATATCTGAAATCCTGCAAAAAAAAAAATCATCTTCCTACTTAACACATATCTGGATACTTAATATGTTTGAAAAAATTCAGTCTGTATCCCTTTAAGCCCGTGTTACAGTATTTGTGTTTTTTACAGTATTAAACAAACGGTATGAATGAACCTTTGGATGATGGAAGTGTGATACAGAAAAACAAATGGGGGTTCTCAAAATGTGGGACAATGAAGCTTTCGACATTTTGAAAAATTGTTTTGAATGCACTACTTGAAAAACCTTCCAATCCAAATGCAACTCCCTGAATGTCTATATGGGCATACTCAGTCAACTCCAAAATTATTAGCAATGCTTAATTTGTTGGGCAGAGGATGCATGGGAGTGAAAATAAAGGCACCTGAGACCCGCTGTGAAATATGGTGGGGCACCGATGCTTTGGGGTTGCTTTGCTGCAGGTGAAGATTAATGGCAGAATGAATTCCACTAAATACCAGGAAATTTTAGACCAAAATTTATCTGCCTCTGCCAGAAAGTCGAAAATCAGCAGTGGATGGAACATTCAACAACATAATGACCCTAAAATTAACACTCAGATTATTTCAATGGCCATCCAAGTCTGCAGATTTCAACCTAATTGAAAGCCTGTGGTGTGACTGGCAGTCGACAAGCACAAACCCAAGAATATTAAGGAACTGGAGATGTTCTGCACCTTTAAGACGGCATTGTTCTTGTGAAAGCCTGTTGCAGTGATTCAGTCTTCTCAATGCTCACAGCTCTGTTTAAATAAGATTCAAAACTAATCGCCACTGGCTCACAGCAAGATCTCGTACCATCCCAATTAAATGATTACCAATCAGAAACAGGTGTGACACCCATCTCATTCATGCCTTATAATAAACAATATTTCCCCATGTCATGTGATCTTGCACATTTTTTTAAAAATGAAACAATTTCGTTGGATTCAATATGGAGAGAGTTCAGTATTGACTGCAGGGAATGGTTTTAGGGGCAAAAGTATTTAAGAAATAAATTTATTTCTTCTTGATATTAATTTCAGCATGGTGCTGGATTTCTTGGGCAAAACTCACGTGGCATGAAGATTTAGCAGTGAGGGTTAACTTGGAGAGGACGAATATGAGTGAACTTGTTATACCCTCTGTCAGAATCCGTTTAGCTGACATAGGAACCTTCTACAAGTGTGTGACATAGCAACAAAGTTTCAAATTTGAAATCAAAGTATCATTATTGTCATCTTCAGCTATATGATCCATTGCTCATACGCTGAGATGAAATTATAATATCATTGATCATACTGCAAGAAACATATATACATGGCATATAAATATGAAAGACATCTAAACATGACATACTGAGACGTGGGACAATAGACATACACAGAAAAATATAATTAAAAGTACATTTAAAAAAATACAGTTTAATGTCAGGTAATAGGGGGTAGTGTGTGGCTCTGTGTCATTACCAGAAGGTTGTCAGTTCAAATCCCAATGCTGAGTGTTGTCACAAGCGGACCCATGAGCCAGGCCATTAACCCCAGTTGCTCTAGGGCAGCGGTCACTAACTGGCGGACCGCGTTCCGGGTCCGGACCCAGAAGCTGTCCTATACGGACCGGGACTGACAGCCAAAACATCCCATCCATCCATCCATCCATTGTCCAACCCGCTTATCCGACTGGGAAGCACATCCAAAAATTAAAACCTGACGGGGCGCTTTTATTTTAACCGGCGCAGCGTTTGTAGTCTTTTCGGTAGTGGTTTAGCAGTAGAACCGCCGTTTCCCACGCTAATGAACGTCAAACGCCTTTGACCGCCAAGCAAGACGTAGCCTATAGTTCGGCGTATGCAGCCCTTTGTTTGCGCTAATGTGCCATTCGTGTTAATAGCAGCAGCGAAGCTATCACCCGTAACCAAAAAGCGTAATGTTCCTAATAGAGTGGCTGCGCTCTCCTGAAATCGTAAAGCTGAAAAGTTTTCAAATACAATATGTATTATATAACACTTTGGATTAATAGACGTAGTTTATTGTTGATTTCATGTTCGTTGAAGTTTGTGCTTTTTAACATATGTATAAAGTAATGTTATCTGTTATATAAATAAACTCGGGTGAAACAAAAAATGTATGTTTTCAGGGTTGTCAAATCTCAAGCATCTGGCATGACACTCCCACTTTCAGACTCATGCTGGAAATCTTACGGCAAATCTATATTATTCC
>JAODJU010000036.1:6554354-6574317 GCA_026776725.1 Gnathonemus echidnorhynchus | reverse complement strand
CGTTTTTGAATTGTACTGAATTAATTTGATTTGACAGTCAGGTACTGATTACATACAATGTTGATGCAACTAATAGGTTACTTAACTATATATCACACTAAATAGTTAGACATTATGATCTTCTGGACCTGAAGAATTTTATTCTAACTGGACCTCTTTAAATTTTAGTTGAATACCCCTGCTCTAGGGCCTCGGTCTGTTCCTGTTCTCTAAACCCCTTGATTACTACTGAGACATCATCAAACCAGTATACCCTATACCATTTTTTCTCAACTGGTGGGTTGTGAAACCATTTTCGGCGTGTTCTAAAAACATGTGTACGAGCAGCACTCTGGAGGATGGAACTCCTCATTTCAATCAAACTCCTCGTATTCAATGGCGTGGAGAGCGAAACACAAAAGATACCCATTTTGACTCTAACAAAGGGACTAACAGAGTGAGGAGACGGCCCTTAGACGGCCCTTACCAAAGAGCCCCACACAATAAGAAGAGCTGTATAGCATCTGGGCCACCCCACATCAATCCATACTCCCCATGGGAGCCATTAGTCCAAGCCAGGAGACACCAGGGGAACTCTTTGTCGTCTTCCTGAAGATCGTGACAGTGGTCCTGTGGAACATGGAGGCCCTTCATGGTTCTCTCTCTCCATCCGAAAAATACAGACCTCACGCGTAACATGACTGACCCTGCCGATTCCGGTGTTGGTTTCTGCTGCATTTCTCACCAAACGCATGCTGAAATGCATTTACAATAGGATGGTGAACATGCGCTTAAGAAGTTTCTGGCATTTAGTTGTGATTATGAGGGGGATTCTAATGCTACCAGCTGTTAAATGCACTGACACGTCCCTCAGTCAGACATGCCCCCCCCTTATTCCCTGTGATTTTCTTATCGAAAATGCCTCCAATCGGACTGGGGATTACCTTACTTGGTATAATCAGCCCAGAAAACCCAGCTCCCCAATCCTGACCTCTAACAGAAAGAGACTGGTGCCGTGTGTTTCTGTTTGACCAGGAAGAAATTGGTGGGAAATGAGAATATCAAGGCAGATTCTTGGGAAACAGTACTTGTAATTAACCATCATACCAATCACCGAATGTATGTTCCCCTTCTCATAACTTCTCATAACTCTTATTGAGACAATGGGCATCTGCGCAGTTAGGCATACATCCATACCGTCCATAAACAGTACCTGGGTATGTAGGAAGTGCACCTACCTGTGGCTTCTAACAGATTAGCAAAGTGCTTCTTATCTGTCCCGTTATATAGCATGCGAGGGCCTGCCATGCCTATCCTAGGGCGTCTCCCCAACACAAGACAATCTGCTCCTGGGGACACTGACTGCACCCACGTCCAGGACATTGGACTCTTCCACCCTTAGCTGCAGGGCATGATTAGTTTCCATTGAATCACTAGGAAAATTCGGCTACAACCAAATGCATTATACAGCTGCATAAATTCGGCTGTATTTGTAAGATTGGCTTGGAGATATGCGCTTCCTCAACAAAGTGCAGAGTGGACCAGACTACAAGCAAAACTCATTTGCTTCTGTAAGCATGAAGACAAAGTAGATTAATTTTTTAAAAATTAAAATTTTAAAAGTAAAACCCTCCTGCCCACATCACACCCTGCAACATGTAGTTCATTTAGTAATATAACTCAAAAGAGGCAATTTAACTTGTATTAGAATTTCTTATGCTGACTTACTGTCTATGCCTCAATTACCTTACCAGAACGTTTATTACACCCATCCTGCTATAGATCATGCGTTACCTCCTGCTTAATAGTCCATTTTAAATCCATGCAAATATACTACCTTGGATTCTAGCTCCACCAAATTAATCTTTAAAGACCAAGTAAATGAGCTTGCAGGCAACAGAGTTACCACTGTGACACACTAATTAATAATTAATCCATCCTTCTTCAATCCTCTTTTGTGGGTCAGGGTCTATCCCAGCCACGCAGTAGGAGTACAAACTGGACTGGGTGCCACTCCTTCACAGAACGTACCAGTACACACAGAACGTACCAGTACAATCACGCATAAGAGACATCAATTAGCCTAAGTGCATGCTTTTGGACTGCAGGACAAAACTCAGCGGAAATGTGTCACCTCTAATGTAATTAATATTTTGAGCAATTTAATAATTATTCAATAGTGATTTGATTCACAACTGCAAATACATTCATAAATTATCATGGCAAGGTCAGTGGATCTATACCCATCGATTCCATTTACTAACTCGTGTATCTAGGAATTCAAATGTAGCCATTGTTATCAACTTTAATAACCTAATGCGAAAGATCAGAGTTGACCTTGATCGATGACACTCCTTGAAGTCCTCCCTCGAGGCCAGAATCTCCGCTGTGAGAATACATGTTCTTCCTTGACTTAATTTCCTACTTTTTATGTTCCCTTTTTTTAACGTCCTAAATATATTGAAGTCAATTCCCTAATATCCATGTTTATATGGAGTAGGAAGCCTGCCAGAATATAGTGAATTACATTGCAGCACCAAAAGCGATCAGGAGGCCATTTCCTGCCAAACGTAAAGCTCTCTTACGTATCTATTCAGATCACTTTGAGGACTTGCTAAAAAAGCAACCTTAGAGCTTAATACACGTAATCTTTAAATCAAATCAAATCACTTCACACTTGGTAGAGTACAGGTGAGTGGAAAAACTTCAGTGAAAACTTTACACACCGTTTATGGCACAAGTTAAACCTCCTTTCTGGGGGTGATCATTCATATGTCCTCCCTGGAGAGATACAGGTATAATTACATTTTTGTCTTAAACGTGCACTCATTGACAGATTTATTAGTAGCTCGTTAAAACATATTTTTTAGTAGCGATACATTCTATCACACCATCTGTGAGCTAATTGTAGGTTACCTCCTCATTATTCTGCTGACTGGAAGCTCAGTTTGCTGTTTGCTATATCCATGGCATTAACTGGGGCCAACCCTAGGTCTTCTGCCTCCCTCCCCTACACAGGGCAACAAAGAACAAATTTTGTCCATTAATTTATATTAAAAACATTTCAGCAGCATAGGGTATCTGGCTGCTAACTATCTAGCTGGCAATGCACAAGAAAAGTGATGTATTAAAATTAGTGTAAATAACTGTAATGTCACGGAATGTAGACAGGTATTTCTTTTGATTTTTCTCAGTCACTGTTTTGCGTCCCCTAATCAAAGAGTGCCCTAGGCGATCGCCTATGCAGCCTATAAGGCAGGCTGGCCCGAGCATGACACAGCTGTCTACCCCAGGTGCATGGCATCTGTACGACAGCATGCAGTTTCATCAGTAGCCTTATTTATGACAGACTAAGCTCAGTCTGGATTCAAACACATAGTCAGTCAGTCAGTCAGTCAGTCAAATGTAGAACAAATATCATTCATACAAATTTAAGAATGTATGAATTTTGAAAATACACACCATAAAAGCAAAAAATGTGACATCTAGAAAATCTATGGATCTTGAAATTTAGTTGAATTATATATTTTTGTGTACTTCTTATGGTCACATGTATATTTGGTTGCGGCTGAAGAGAAATGCTGCACGAAAGCTTAACTGAATGCACACTCTGTGATGTTAAGCTGCTGCACCTCCAGCATCTAAATCACATTACTCTGCTTATTCAAAGAACAGGAATCACTCGCTGATCACTCACTCAATTTTGTTTATTCAGAGAGACAAACAGAATCACAAAAGCAAGAACGTTATGAAAATAAAATTAATAAAGTTCCACATTCTTATCACAGATGTTGCCTTTTCACCACACCTATATACATATATTTAACTATCCAGTTAATGTCCAGGCGACGTCAATGTCCTGCAGGTGGCAGCAAGGACTGAAGGAAAGAGTACCTGCCAGAAAGACAGAAAGAAAAGATTCATTTCCAAACTCGTCAACACAAATCACCCTGTATACGGGCTTTACTTTCATGTAAACTCTCATGTAGAATATATCAAGATATTGAGTGCCATACGCAATTCAAACTGCATGACAACAGATTACTGGGGACGTCCTGTAAGTTTTAGTACTACTAAAAGTTTTTAAAAATTAACGCTTAAGTGTTTAAAGGTGTTTCTAAAAACAACCGTAAAAATAAATATACATAAGCAGTATTACATTTACAAAACAAAACTACTGTGGTCTTTTTCTAGCCTTAAAAAACAATGTATTCAACTGATAAACAGTCAAGTTTTAAAGCTTAACATGAAATGACGGCGAACGCGCTCAACCCGATGCGCAGCTACTGCCGGATTTGCAGCGCGCATGCGTGTACCACATTATACTTTGCAGTACGAATACGCTCCACTTTCACGCATGTGTACACCAGATCAAAATAACGTCACCTACCAGTCTGTTCTGCGCATGTGCAAATATTTCACGAAAAATGACACGCGCAGTGTTTACTTTCATTTGAGGGGTGTGCTGCACTACATTTCAGGGGATGGTGTCGAAATACTGTGTTGTTCTGCAAAGCGTATAGACCTCATCGCTGCATTAAGAATGTTGTGCTCTTTTCTATAAATTTAATTATCAATAACAATGAATCGTTTTTTTTGCGCCGAAGTTCTTTTACGGTTTGTTATCGTGATGTTTCGACATTTTACACAATGTAAATTGTATTACGATGTTACAATTACCCAGCTTTGTACAGACCATAAGTTTAAAGGGAAATATAAATTGTTTATAACTGTATTGTGATGCAATGTTACAATGAATGTTTAAAAAAGAATTAAACCGTTTTATGTGCATGTCTTTCGTCAGCTTGTTCTGTAACTGTTTTTCTTATTCGGCTGTTTAGTTGAACTTTTGGATTGACTAGACAAAATTAAATCTCGTTGATTTCTTACATTACTTAGATTAGTTAATTAAGTGAGCGTGTGATGAAATTTGACAAATACATGGAATGGCTAGGATTGCCCCCGAGGAGAGCTCTGAGAACTGAAACGGTGTTCATCTAACCATCCAGCTAGATATCAGTAACCTTTTGGAGAAAAGAGGAAACAACTGTTAGTTTTTATGGCATTGATCTTTATATGCATATATTCTGATGTTAAATTGTGTTTTTTGTCCTGAGCCAATATATATTTACTACCCAGAGCAATAGCTTGAAACATTTCCTTGACTGCCTAAGACTTTTGCACAGTACTGGACATAAATCTAGGCTTTTTTCATAATATTACATTGTATTAATCTGAAACTATAATTCCCGTTTCATGTGACCTCATAATAAAAAGCTAAAACATCATTTTTATGGGAAAAAAATAATACTATAAAAGATAACTTGAAGTCTTAATTATCGTAATGCTTGATGGAAAATCTAATGTCTTAGTGAAAAAGTACTTAATGTGTTGTATGACTTTGATATCTTCCCTTCAGTACATTGCCCTTGAGCATTTTCAGTGTGTAGTTGTATAGGTAATTGTATAGTTAACCTCAGGAAGCGTTTCTCATTTCCTGCGACCTCTATATCGCCCTCTAGCGGTAAAGTATTGTGTGTGTTTTTTCCTCCCCGCTAGGGCACTCCGCCTCTGTATTGCATATAAACCACATTGTTTTTGTCTTTCTTTTCAAGTGTTATTGGTCTTATGGTAACGTTTTTCAAATGATACCCAGCAGTTCTATTGTTAGATTCGTTAGTTTTTTCTTTTCTTTATTTGGATTATTGCATGTTTCTAATGAACCATGTAACGAAAGCGTTGTCTCTCATGTAAGAAGGCCGCGTCTCCTGGGACAAAACTAAATCCTTCCAGATTCTCAGTCGGTAAGAATGTCATGTTTATTTTTCTAAATGGCATAATAAATGAGGAGTAAGTCTTATTATTTAGATAGGATACCTGATCCCGGATGGTCAGCGTATGGTATTAGGCACTGGCTCATAGATCGGCAACATAAAATAAATTGCATTTAAGGTTGCACCCTTGGTATATACCGAAAAATATTGGTTTATTATGTAGCATGTAAGAATCATGTTCAAGGCTGAAATGGGACTGTGACCACCTCTTAGCTTCTAGCCTAGTGAAGTTAACTCGTAGGTCTTGTGAGGTTGGTCGCTAAAATAATATTTCGTCATAATATAAAAGAATAGCTGGATGAAAAATTGTTGAAACTGGTTTGGCGGCAAAATTGATCCATATCTCTAACGTAGTGACAAAACGGCATAGAAAGCTGTGGTCCACTGAGCTCACAGGGACGTATCTTATATTGGGGTAATGCAGGTATAATAAATATTCAGTGTGTATGTTTACGATTTATATGTTTTCTTAGACGCCATAGTTTGTTGTGTGATAACGCATAAATGGTCTTTTTCAAATGGTGGTGACTGGTTTAAGAAAGTGCATAATAAGCATGAAGTTTATTTGTATAAACGGTTGGATGATGCATGGATGATTATAGCCAACAGGACCTTAGAAACTCTAGGCTGACTGGAAGACCATTTTTTGCTGGAATGCCACTGATATAAACCACTTCACCTTTATAAATTTGATATACAGTGATATTTAGCATGAATGGAGTTCAGAGGAAACGACGTACACCGAGAACTATGATGAGCAGAGGCTCATATTCCAGAATGACGTCCATCTGTCTTCTAACCACTTCCTGGTCAGGGCTGTGGGACAGAATGATTTGCATTTATACGTAATCCATCCATCCATCCATCAGTCCATTTTCATACTAGCTAACCAGTGGAGGGTCATTGGGGGAACTCTGGCATATATCCCAAAAATTACAGGGCACATGGCAGAGAAGAGTCTCCTGAACAGGATGGCAGTACATTGTAGGGCATGCCACACTCCCACACTATGGGCAAATTGTAGGCTGACCGTATAGTTATGGAATGTAGAAGGAAATCTGGATATCACATGGAAGACGTGCAGACTTCACACGCAGTGCATTGGTGAGGTTCCATTTGACAGAAAGCAAATGTCAGACTTGCACGTGCGCAGTTTATGTAAACTTAAATGTCAAGAACTGCCAAGTAATTCTAAAGTGACTCGTACACATAAAGTGTTTTTTTTTTTTAAATTACTACTTTATTTTTTTTCCAAAAAAGATGAGACCTATCAAGGGTAAGAAATGCGATCACTCTGGGTGATAAAATAGATAAGCAACCTATGTTGTTTTTGGTATGTTTTGTAGGATGTCAAAGATATTTTGAATTGAAAGAGAAACCAGAAACTGAAACGTATGCCTTTAGAGAATCTTGAAGTCATGTTATTTAGTAATCTAAGTTACAGTTAATGACTGGCGCTCAGGTTAAGGCCAGGAGAATGGTTGTCCCTGTATGGCTAAATCCATTTGCCTGTGCACTTTGAGCTACCAGATCACAGGGTCTTACGTCAGCAGTTTTGTTTTGGCTGCTGTTTCTAATATCTGCAGGATAGAAATATTTTTGCTTGGCCACGTCACTTTCCAATAAAAATAGTACCTGGACAAAAAGGTTTGTTCCTAATCCAGCAACATTTGAAAATTTTAGCAGGGTAACTGATGAATGCAAGTATAATTAGGTGTCATATACCTGTGTGTCCTTGATAAATATCAAAATTGGGGCTTTTAAACTTTTTAAACCTCATCAATATTTGACTTTCCTGATACAAATTATAATGTGTCTGCAGTAAACAGATCAGTACAATAGAAGACTACAAACAGAAGTTTGTTTGTTTTACAAAAAATCTGTATACCGCAATGTCGTAGGTATACAATGAATGAATTCTAGACAAGGAAAACAAATATAGTAGGTACCTATTTTTGTATAAAAATGTAGCCTTCAGGGATTCAAGGGTTTTATTAGTCAGATGCAATGTGTACAGTCCAATATTAAAATGAGTGAAAAGCATAAAGAGATAAAGTAAAAGTGTAATAAAAAAAGGAAAAGTAAAGTTTAGTTTAGTAGTTAAATCCTGAAAATCATACTGGTTTTATTGTGTTCTAGGTCATTGTTTCTCTTTAAAAAAAATAAATAAATACACTGTGACCGAAGTAGTAAGTACATTGATTTTTTATGAGCTGTTGAAATATATTCCGTCTCTCTGCAGACTTGACACCCTCTGTTCCAGTAAGAGACACTGAGGTCTCTCTGCACTGCTTCAGCATGGTGTGTGAGCTTTTCCTGCTCTCTTCTGTTTGGTTCCTCTTTGTCATCTTCTGGATGGAGACCATAAGCGTCTGGCTTTTCCTCTGCAACTTTTACCAGGACCGGGTCTTCTATCCTTGGGGAGATGGGTAAGAAATTACGTGGCAAAGAAAACCACAGTGAAAACTGAATCAGTGTTTCATTAGTGAGACCACTTACATCCTGTATCTGAAGAAGCTCTATAAATTCTGTTTAATAGATCAGTTAAAAATGCATTTTAACAAAGTCTTGTTTTCTACTGTTGTCCAGTGTTGTTATGAAACCCTTATGTTTCATTTTGGTTTTATGCATTACAGTGCTGCTAAGTTGCTTTTCTCCAACTGTACACATATATATATATATACACATACATACATACATTCATAACTGTGGCTATTGACTACATGAATGCATAAACAAACGGCAACATGCTGGCTAGAGTGAACATAGAGTCTCCACATCCTTATTAAAATTGTACGTTTTTCTGATCTGGACAAGCCTACAATTTCAATAACGGTTCTTAGGCATTATACCCACTGTAGCATTAAACATAATTTTCATCGGGGGTGTAGGAGTTTTGCATAGCACTATGTATATAGTATATATCAGTATAATTTAGTTGGTATACTATAGTTTTTCCATAGTAATTACATGGATTGTTACATAGGGAGTCATTTCTCGTATTTATTATTATCAAAGCTTGAGTGAGGCAGTTCCCCTGATTCTGCATGTTAGTTTTATTCCTGTACTGATATATTAGATGTAGAATAGATGGAGTGACTAATGGAAAAGACGAATGGTAAATATTGTTGAACAAGCCCTGATTTATGGTCTTTTCCTTGCAGAATATTTGCTGATGACCCAAGTCACATGCTCTACATGCTAGGGAGGTAAGAATGGTTTTTATTGCAAAAAATACCCTTGAAGCTTAAAAAAAAAAATCCATGCTTGTCGTTGGTAAAATGCTTGAACGATATAATAATCTAGTAACCTCAATTCTTTATTTAAAATTCATTTTACATGTTTCTTCTTTCATATCCTACCAAACGGGGCCCCAGGTTAAAAATTACACTTTTTCTTTATTATTATTTTGTCTCTTCAGAGTAGAAGGCCCGAGACAAATGGAGACCTGATAAAAGATGGGAGAAGGAGACGGAGGTGGCAGTGAGAGGATAAAAGATTCAGGAGGGTCGCTCGTCCATATCGGAGACGCTTTTTCGGAGCCCTCAGTGATTTACTTCTCCCAGCGCGCTTGTCACTTTAACAGAGGGCTGAGTGAGATAAGTGTCATAAATAATAACGCAAACACTGAAAATCCCCAAGCCTGTGTCCCTCTAGAACATCGCTTTGAACACTCTTCACAAAGTGTGCTTGAGGTTTTCTGCATCTGACCCTAAGACTAACAGACCTAACGGTTCTTATGTCACAACGAGGAACCACAGTCCACAGTCACCGAAGATTCTCCCAAGCTGTAATCCACAGTTTCGGATGTATTCATTTCAGTGACCTGGTGCGTCTGGGATAATTCCATAAATTAAACAAGCTTCTGGCTTCATACGATGCAGAATTGTTTTCCTTACATTTAGGTTTAAAGAACATGCCAGCAAATAATGATATTTTGACCTAAGCATGTCTAAGTATATAAGATAACTTCTGTTTTAGTTGAAACTTGTTTCAAGTAGCGATTACTTTTGTAACAAATAGCAGTTCATTCATATGTAAACAAACAGTTGGTTGTTTCCCGTTAGGAACCAGGCCAGCCAGTTAGTTTGTAGTAATGTTCTGTGGGCTTGAATCATGCAGGAAATTTTTTTGTTTGTGTAAATCTCTCCTGCTGCTCTGCTTGCACACTTATTCTGAGTGCCAATCTTCTGCTCTCATGCCAAGCCAGTATATTCCAGCTCTCAGAATTTTCTTTGAAGAATGGATAAAATTTGCTGGATGCGGATTGAGATTATATTATCATGTCTAAATTTGCTGTTTGTGTGTGTCCCCCACTTCTGAAATGGATTTTCTGCAAATGGTGGTAATATAGTCATACAACCAAAATTGAGTATCCCGACTGATTCCTGTGATTGTGCACCTTGTCATTTTTTTTTCCCCCAGACGTGACTGCTTGCACCTCTGAAGTGAATACTCTGAATACTCTGAATGCCTCTTGCTTTGATTTTTTGGCGTTTTGCTCATGTAAGGCTATGTCTAGTTACTTACTAGAAATGTATAGACACCAGCAGGTTAAAACTATGCACTTAGTCTGGAGTACGGAGTTGCCACTCATGCTGCTCTGTGTGAGGAGAGCACATGCTTGCATACTTAGGCTGCCACATTCTTAGGAGATCCTGAGGTCTCTGTCATTGTGACTTTCAGCAATTTACCTTTGCTGTCATAAACTGCTGAGGCAATATGTGTATCGACAGGGAAACAAGTGAAATGGGTTAATTAGAGATTCCAATTTGGGTAAAAACTGGAAAAATGAAAGCAAAATGGACACAATACAGGCTTTTATTTTTACATTTTTATTGCAGTGACCCTTTAAGGTGATTCTTTCTGGAGACATAGCTGTCACATTATCAAGACATACCAAGATATAATCAAATTTACAACAGAATAATAGATTTTTAGAATCCGTGTGTAAGGTGATATCAGAGACCATTGAAGTGGTTGTACAAGCAGTGAAGACAGCAGGAAGAGAGATAATGCCTTGTGGGTTGCGGATCTTCATCCTTATCAGTACTGCATGATGAAGACCCTTCCAAAGACAGGATCAGCTGTACGATCACTCAGCTGGATGTGACCCGCGAGATGGGGAGGCTCTGAGATAATGTGGCTGGGCTGCTTTACATGTGAAGACCAGGCAGTTAAGCTACACAAGCTATATATATAAAAATAAAGCACAGACCTGTATTGTGTAAACCATCAGTTGCGTTTGTTAGGGGCTGACCAATTGTCCTTATATACAAATATCTGAAGTACAAGTTCCTCTCCATATAAAAAGCTACAGAACCTGGTGGTTTTTATCTTGTTTTCCTGAGTTTCAAGAGAAGTAAACATGAAAACATATAAACTAAAATTAATAAGCATTATGGTATGAAATGATACATGCAAATTATGACTAGGTGCTCCAGTACAGTGTTTTCTCATCCATATAAACACCCCATGACTAACCATAAAAACTCAACCTAACCTTTAAAACACAACAAACTAATAAGCCCGACAGAGTCGTCCTACCAGTCTTGCATCACAGACATGTTCCTCCTAAACTCACCCAGTTCATTCTATTTAAATAACTTCAATAATATAAAATTTTATTGGGGCTGCATGCTGAAAACCTGCTGTTCCTATATGCTTTCCTATGTGTCATCAAGCACGTCATTTGACGAGGGCTTGTGCCCTGGATAAAAGGGGCTTTAGCCAGGTGGTCGTCTTTGAAGGGTCACAAGAGTAACTATGGGTGAGCTGAGCTCTCAGCGGGTTAAAGGCAGGAGCCACTGAGAAATTGGCTAAAGATCTTATATTCTTCTACTACTAATTTCAGTCCGTGGGATTAGTTCCTTTCGGCGTGGCTGGGCCCCTTATCATCCTAATCAACTGAGCAAATGGCTTTCACATCTGATCCTTGTTTCAATTAGCTTATCTTGGTCAATTTTTCCATCCTTGGTCCTGGTGGTAAAATGTCTGAACAGGAACTCCTCCTTCTCGTCACTTTTGTTTTACAAAAAGCTTAAAATTAGTAGTAAGAAACTAACAGTTAAATCTTTAAAAATGTAAACATACTTTCATTTCCATTACTGTCACAAATTATATTTTACTTTTTTTTCCAGTTTTAAATGATACCCACAGAACCCTGTTTCCTATAAGAATTCGGTACCACTTTACAATAGGGCTACCCATATAAAGTTTATGAATGGTTTATAATCTGGTTATTAATTAGGTTGTAACACTTTGTAAATTATTAATAGACAATTTTAAACAAGTTAGCAGTTTTCTTTTTATTAATGATTTACTACCATTTACAAGTGGAAAAAGGGAGCCTTATTGTAAAGTGATAAATTCTTCTACTGACGTCTATCAGCAAAATTATGTCTACAAATGTGTACTAGGAAATCTTTACCTCTGTAGGATTCACAACAGACATTCGCCACAAGCACCAGACATTACATGGTAGAAAACAAATGAAGACAGGGTTACATTAACTATCAGGCTGAACCTGAGCATTGGGCAAGGTGGCAGAGGCTTATGCTGACCTTTCCTTCAGCAACACTCCTCTTGTAGTAAGAGATAATGGATAATACTTCTAGATGCCAGGGTTAAACTTTATTATTTATTATACAATTAAAATGTGATATTCGAATTTCATAATTTAGTAACCAAAATATACAAAACCAGAACAAACTTACTAGTAATTATACACATTTTTATTTTGAGACAAAAAAAAAAACAAAAAAAACTTGTTTTTACAGGAGTCCTTGTGTTTGGCTTTTGCCTGCAATCTTCTTAGAGCATTCAAGGAGGGCGTTGTGGATGTCTTTGGCACAAGATATCTGGGACTTGATCATACTGAGGTACTGAGAGTACGACAGGCTTTCAGTCTGTACTGTGTCAGGCTTGGTTGCAGTGGGGACGAGGTTTGGAGAATGCTTGGCACTGTCGATGCTCTGAGACAGACACTCATACGCGAGCCGCTGGGGGGGGAAATAACATCAGAGAGAAACACTGAGCATAATTAATAAATGCTGGAGCACTGAGCATGAAAACATAAATGGAAATGCAGCATTTGGATCTTAGTATATAATGTTTCTCAGCACCGTCAAATTTATTTTCTTTTTTCTGTGGGTTACTATGCATTTCTTATGTTTATACCCATATTATACCAACAACTTTAACAGCTTTTATGTGGCTTTATTTATAAAGCCAACTATAAAAACAGCTATAATAAGCAACTAAATAAATAAAAATATAGATCATACAGTCCAACGTACCAGACACAGCTCCAATTGGTCACAGAGGGCATAGAACTCCTCCAGGCTCTTGTCAAATCGCTGCACGGTAGTATCACTACTCTTGCTGGAATAAGACATTCTGAATATCAATGATGGTATGAATGACACCAGTTATTACCTATAAGAATGCTACAACTTGAACATTGTGCTGTACTTACATGCCATTGTCAATTGCTGTATTGTGTGCAAAATTCAGTGATGCGATGCTCATAACATTCTACAAAGAAGAAATATATATCAGAATTTCAACTTAATATCACTTTATAAATCTGACGACCTGTGAAATTAAGACTCATTTGTTTAACAGTCTTTCACACAACTTTTGGGTTGAGGTTTCAAATCCCGGCTCCACTATCAGTGAGAAGAGTCTGCATGTTCTCATGTGAAATACAGCGTTCCCTCTCAAAAGACAAGCAACCAGGCTACATCGTGCCTCTAAGACGGCCATAGTGAACACGTTCCATCACACCCTCTATGGCCAGCAAGCCAATGCCACCTGGTCATTCCTCCATAACCCATTTGCTTCCTCAGTGGTGAAACATCTTACTTGGCAACAATGGATTCTCTATTCTTATGTAATAAACTTTTCTAGTAGGAACCAAGTCCTCATGATGTTTTGCTTTGCTTCTCTCAAGGTTCAAGGTTACTTTATTGTCATCAGCAGCTTCATACATGTACAAAGAGTGATGAAACATTTCTCCATGGCAACATATAGTAACATAAAGTGCACTTAACATTATAGTAACAGGGCGTGCAAGGTGCAAACAGGCAGTAAATAAATAGTGCAGAGATAATAAATAAAAAGTGCAGAGGCTAGGCTTTGGCAGGGTTTCATATAGCTCTCTTTCCAGTGCTAATTTACACTTGTTACTGGTCACACAGTGAACGCTCAGCTAACAGCACCTGAATAGCAGCTGGCTCTCTTATGTACAGCTGACTCTCTTATGTACTTTCTGCTTCAATCGTACAACACTTTGGACAAATGAAGCTGCTAAATAACATCATAGTAAAATGCATGTATGTGATCCAGGACGTCCCACTGGCTTGTGCCCTATGCTGCCTGGGACAGGCGCCATTGAATCATGTCTGATATATTTAAAAGGAGAGACTGACCAATGGCACTTAAGCCCAAAAGGTCATATATACTTAGAAATGTATACTGGTCGCAGTTGCCCCTATTGTAAAATAATGGAGAAATAGAACATAAGACCTTTCAGAACTGTTTCCCTCCAACAGTTATATGAAGTTATAGCAGGTCTTAAAGATTTTTCTCAAGACGTTTAGCCACTTAACCATATTAGCCGAAATTTTGGATTTTCTCTATATTCAATTAGTGGCCAACTGACCAAGCCGATATCTTGTAAGGCTACCTTGAATTAGATTTCAAAGATCTACAAACAACTTTTTACCTGAAGGCTTTCTTTTAATTGTGGTATAAGCATTTTGAAACGGTGAACGGGGTCAAAGTCTTGCTGTTGTTGCTGTTGCTGCTGTTGTTGTTGTTGCTGCTGCTGCTGCTGTTGTTGTTGTTGTTGTTGTTGCTGCTGCTGCTGCAATGTTGTCCCAGGTTGGACTCCAACGGGCTGATTCATTTGTTGCGATGCCATACTGCTCGGCTTCCACTTCCTCAGTATTGTTTTAGGCACGCAACCTCTTTTCTACCTTAACTAACGAAGTAACAAAACGCAAAACAGAACAAGCAAAAAAAAAAACATAAATAATAAAATGTATACACCTACAAGCCGCAGAACAACCAACTGCTCTACTTTAAAAAGCTGATCCTAAAAAATGGCGCATTTGCTTTGCGTGTATTGTTGCTACCAACAATTCTTTCCGGTGTCAAATTTTGTTAAATAAAAGTCTCAATAATACTAATGAATAAATATTTTATGTACAGTCAATACATAAGAGCATCGTACACAATATTTCATCTGAAATTATGTATTTTATATATATTGTACCCAATTTATATAATGTTTACGAACAATTAGGGGTGCAAGCAATATTAGGACTTTTATATTGGAAACTTTTAACCGGAAGTTGTATGGTTTTGGCTGCCTAACGGAAGTAGATTCTGTTCATCGTAAAATATTGTAAACGTTTCAAATTCCTCATCAACTGCGAAGTATAGTCATCTGTGTAGGCAGGTAAATTGTTTAAAAAGCAGTTGTACCTCGTTATCTCGAGGCATAACAAGACAACGTTTAGGGAACAGCCAGACGATACTGCTGTTATTTTCTTGAACAAGAAACCTAAACACCATACTGTTCAAAACAAACTGTACTGGGTATAACCAATTGGTGTAATGAACGTTAACGTGTAATGATGCACGTTTTACGTGTGCATATGTGACACAATTAACAACTAGGTTATTCACGAGTTAAAAATACCAGTGTATGATTGGTCTGATCTCTGATAACAATGAAGCAGACTACAAGGACGAAGTACAGAACCAGGGATGCTGCTAAGATAACAATCTTACTCTTAAAACAAGTTAAGCAGAAGAACTAATCATCGACTTCCAGCGATGCAATAATAATCACACATCTCTGTTTATAGAAAGAGACCATGTGGCAAGAGTGCCCAATTTAATATCCCTATAGGCATCTACGTTTCAAATGACCTCAAGTGGACAGTCTGTTCTAAGTTAAAGCACAGTAGTCACTATACTTCTTGCGATCCCTCAGAAAGGCCAGTATGGACAGATTACTGGTAAACTTTTATTGCAGCACCACTGAAAGCATATATAGTCACACTGCATCCCTGTGTGATTTACCAGTTGCTCTGCTGCTGACAGGAAATCACTAAAGCACGTCATCGACACTGTACAAAAAATCATTGTATCTGAGCTCCCCTCCCTGGAAAACATCTGACCCATTGCCTTCGCAGAGCAACCAGCAATGTCAAAGACCACACATGCCGCTATAAAAACTACTTACCCTTTTGCCATCAGGCAAATGGCACAGAACTATCTAGGCCCACATCTCAAGAATAAGCAACAGTTTTTGTCAGAGCTGTTGCCTTGCTGAACTCGCAAAAATCAATCTTGTTTCTTCTCCCTGCTGTATCATACTTCATATTGCCATGTCTTTTTGTACTATTATCTTTTGCACTACCGTCACTTTATCTCACCCGTTGTTACTGCTGGCTGATTTTTATTTATTTATCACAATAAAGGTATTCCATTCTATTGTCATGTATAGTAATACAGTTAATAAATATCCGAAACAGATTTTTGTAGGTATGGATAATTAATTTTGAATGTCGAATACCAAATACAAACACAACTTACATAGTAATTACTAATTAAGCAATGACAGCATGATAATACAATACGTAGTTTTTCCCCACAAGAGTATTCAGTTTCAGGCTAATATAGAATCTCTAAAATGTCCTTCACTGTCCCATCCCTCATTGCACTATACTGTTTGCCCAGTCCTCCATGCCATACCCTACAACTGTAGCGCTAGAATTTCCTTAAAAGTTTTAGCTGCTATACAGTGATCCCCGCCTATTGCGGAAGATGCGTTCCAGACCCATCAGCGATACGTGAAAATCCGCGATATAGAAAGACCATATAAATAAACATTTTTTTAATAGTTTAAGCCTTAAAAACACCCTCCCACGCGCTTTAAAAGTGATAATAGCCACGATATAGCGGGGGCGTGATAGCTGAACCGGGATATAGCGGGGGATTACTGTATTATTATATTTTGACTAGTTAGAAATTCAAGTAGGTACGTAGATAAGGTTACTCAAATTTGCAAAGCATGGAAAATAAATAATAAAACATTTAAAAAAAAAAAAAAAACAGGAAACGCTATCTCACAACATTAAACTAGGTTCCTAGACAAATACTCAAAGACCAAGCTTCTACTTAAACACCTAATAGGATTTAACATAAATACAAAATTCTGAACCTTCTGATAAGTACGGTTTCCCGACGCAAACAGGTTTAGCAGGCTGACACCGGAGGCTGCTTTACAGGTTGCTGGGTGTGGCAGGTTGCTTGGGCGTAACACATTTTTTTCCGTAATAGTTGCCCTTTAAACTTCAGGCTTGCTGTTCAAATGACACAATACAGTGAAAGGAGGAAGTTCTACTCAAAGGCAACCCAAGATGGACAAAGAAAAGACTAAGGTAGATGTAACCATATATATGTCGTGTATTATTGGGTTTGATTTTGAATAAAATAAGAAACTAACCTGTATAATGTGTCATTTATGAAGAAACTGACCTGTTTCGTTTGTGAAATCAAGGACCATAGCAAAGAACACAAGAAATGTGAGAAAAAGGAGAGTGGTGAATGCCATAAGAAGAAAAAAGACAAGAAACATAAGAAAGATGGACATGAGTCTGATTCGTCCTCATCCAGCAGTGATGGAGGAAAGGTAGGCCTACTGTGTTCTAGTTCAGTGACGGAGAAAAGGTAGGCCTACTGTGTTCTAGCTCTGTGCAGAAAGAGCGCTGCCTAGGCACACATAAAACACTCAGTCTGTTTTCAGATTATGTCCTTCTGTTTGTTGTATTTGGAATCTCAGGTGGGATTTGACTCCCAGGTTTTAGAGGTGTGAGGCAGGCATTTGTATTTTCATGCTCTTATTAATAATTATTTCCTATTCTTGTTTTAGGAGAAGAAGAAAGACAAGAAAGACAAGAACAAACACTAGTAACTGTATTGAAGATAAGTTACATTTGAAGACTATGTACCTACATTGTCGATTCCCTGTTGCCAGTGTAGACTGTATGCTGTCTGTCAATGAATAATAAAGTCAGCAGTTGTAATGACTACGAAAGCTTTAGTCTTCTTCCGTACAATTTGTTTATTTTTCTTTGTATTAATACTTTCACACTATCTTCAGTTTTAGATTGAATTGCTGCAATAAATAAGTCAAAGGAACTTTCTTGGTTTGGATGACTAGGAAATAAGTTAGTTGCCTGTCCGATTCTACAATATATGTCGCAGTTATCACATATTCAAATATTACTGTAGGAACCGTCCATTGGCTCAATTGCGGAATCCAATTGGACAGCCGAAGGCTTGGAATGCGTGTAGGTCCTTCCAAGCGCTCCTGTAAAGTTACTTACCCTTCTAGGTACAACCGAATTATATCTGACTCCAATTTAATAAAAGATCAGTTTAGTCATGATATTTCTGTTATTCAGATTACTCCTGGGCTGCACGTGCTTTCTATTGCTCAACTCCCTTTAATCCCGGACGGTGGAGTACACCGGATTCGCCTCGGCCGATAGGGCGATCCGCGGGTCTGCTTCGTAGGACTCGGTTCAGAAGGTGGGAAATCCCTACAACGTAACACAATGTCAGCTAGACAACCGTTCGGACCCGGCGATCTATAACTCTTCAGAGGCTCAGCCGACACTTGCCATATCTGAATTTCTGAGTGCCGTTTGCCGTAACTGAGCGTGTGCGTGCCTCAGAGGCTGGGCCGGACTTTGTCGTAACGCAGCGTGTGCGCGCCTCAGAGGCGGAGCCGGTCTTTACCGTAACTCCGCGTGTGGAGGCTGACCAGCCCATAACTAAACTTTGGCAGTCGCATCGGGTCTCAGAAAAAAATGGGTTGAGTTAGAGGCTGCAAGAGAGTGTTAGAAATAAACCCAGTCTACGGGAACCATGCAGAGGCTAGCAAAGTCAGACAGCCAAGAAGTAATCAAAACACAGTTTATTCATAATTAATACAAGACACATCAATTTAACCAAATATAACATTAAAGTAATCTTAACATGTGGCCACAATTCCTAAACTATATCATCCAATCAAAAGCAATACAACAATTACATACCTCATCTGAGTGGACACAGAGTAACTGAAGAAATATCTTATTACAGATGTAGATTCACGCAGCACTATGTGGGAGCTCTGATTACTCTGGAGCTCTGCCTTAAGTATTCCAAACCAAGTGACAGGATGTTGTTGAAGACTAAATTTACTGACCAAATATTGTGATTGATTTTCTTAGGGACTGTTTTGTGTGTGTGTCCTGGAGAACTGCTGATCTTATCAATTCTCATACCCTCAGCCAATCGATTTGCTTTAGCAGGAATGTAAGAATTCCTTTGTTCTTCCAGGTGATAAGATTCTCCACTTTGGTGGATTTATTCTTACTTTCTATATTTCTCTTATGTGAGAACATGCTGCTTTAAGGTTGAGACTATTGAACTCGTCGTACTGTGACCATTCAAACGAGACCAAACATGGGTGTATGTGTCACTAATGTTAGTCTGTGGTAATACCTCCTGTGTTGGTGTGAGTTAGTGAGTGTAGGATGCATCCGTGTCTCGACGCAGCCAAGCCTTATCGCTGGAATTTGGCTGCAGGTTTCTGGCTGCCCAGTGAGAGTGAGGTGTCCATTTGATGAGATGATCGGGTGATTTGGGTCCAGTCTTGCCGGAGCCAGTGGACCTTTGCCTTAGGACTCTGGGTCCCCTTTTCCACATTTTACAAAAACTAACTAAACACAAGCAAAGCAGTTATTTTTTAATCGACTGACTTTGTCAGATGAAACACTGGCATTTTTCTCCATATTTGTTCTTGTGGTTTAGCATGCTATATTCTTGCATTTTGACTAGCTAGAAATTCAAGTAGGTACGTACGGTTAGTCAAATCGGCAAAACATGGAAAAACGAATAAAACATTTTAAAAAATCCTATCTCACAACATTAAACTAGGTTCCTAGATAAATACTCAAAGACCAAGCTTCTACTTAAACATCTAATAGGATTTAACATAAATATAGTCGAACTTCGTTACAACGTACCTCGGGGGACATTAAGAATTTGTACGTTATAGCCATAGTACGTTGTAACCAAGT